>APFE031159933.1:0-74676 GCA_000404065.3 Pinus taeda
ACTATTAATTTTATTAATTTTTATAAATTACTAATAGTAATTTTTAAGCTCCAGGTTTATGATAACCCATGGTAATACCAAGATCTTACAAGATTTTATAATTGAGTAAAATATTCGCCATGCATGGTGAGAGATTCGCCAAAAAATTATATATACATATTATATTATTGATAAAATCGCCTTCCATTTTTCCTATATACCATGGAGATTCGCCCATTTATTATACTTATAAATTTAGGGGGGGTTCTTAAAATTTTCCCTGTTTGGAACCATTTGTTGGCTATGTCGATGGTTCTAGTCGTAGTATGCATAACCTATCTTCTGCAGCATGGGCCATATTCGCTCCAAGTGGTGAGTTAATGAGTTTTCAATGGATTTGTATCGGTCATTCTATGAAAAATATCACTGAGTATAATGCATTGATATAACTCCTCTCTGATGCCATTTCTCTTGGCATTCACCGAATCATCATTAGGCTAGACTCACAACTTGTCATACTGCAACTTACAAATGTTTATACCATTTGAAATCCAACTATTTATCATATGTTCCTTAGAGTTCATCTCTTGGAAAGACATTTTGATTACATGGAATATCAACTTTCCAGGAACTTTAACACATTGACTGATTCATTAGCAAATTATGTGTTAAACAGACATTTACGGCACATGTAAAAGTAAATTTTCAATTCACATCAATAGTTGAATAGGATAACACATGACCATATAAAAACACTAAAAGTAAAATAGATAGATGTTTAAAAGTTTTTACAAAATTTGTGTCCAAGACGTGTTGGTCATCTGACCTCAAAACTCAAAATGCATATAGAAAAACATCCTAAGTAGACCTAATAATGCTCATGATAACAGGTCACAGCCTGAGCTATCATGCACAATAGCCTCTTCCAAAGGCTAGGTACACCAATAGTATGGCATTGCAGCAATTGGTGCACTAAGATGTCTTTTCACAGGCAATATTAATTCCTACATTAACTGTCAACCCAAGGTAAGTCTTCTTATCACAAGAGTGTTAGCACAATCTATGCAGTGAATTGAGAGGTTAATTAAGGTAAATCGTTCCAATCACTAATAACTATCTTTTCAACTTAAGTCACACAAATCTTAAAGAAACGACTAAGGGAAAAATAACTCTGAAATAACTCTTAACACACTCTGCAATTTCGTCTACTTATTCCAAAATTAAATGAATTTGAATGTGAATGCAAAGAATCACGCTTGGAAATCTTCATATAGAATTAAAGCTAACTCACTCGATCAAGAAAGATAACTGTTACAACTAAACAACAATGTTAATCTATCGCAAATCAGAATTGAATCACAAATCCTAATTGAATGACAATCTCGATTGAATGACAATTCTCAATTGAACAACAATCTCAATTGAATGACAATTCTTAATTGAATGACAATCGAGAAAATACGATAAATGACTTCTAAACAACAATTGTTTTCTCTCAGCAGATTATGGAAATTAATTGACACTATCTCTAAGATCTATGGTATCATAACTCAGAAGGAACAACAATCTACTCTAAAACTAATATAACCAATCAAATCAAAGCATTATTCAGATACATCACACGACTAAGTATGAATCGAAATGAACAGCAATATGAATTGAAATTGCCAATCCTCACGACAAGAGAAATAATATTAACTTAATATTAACAATCAATAAATATTCAAATGGAAAGATTATAACATAAGAAAGCAATATAACTTCTCTTGACCGGGGCGAGAGTCGCTAGAAGTCTCTGCTAAGGAATACTCAGAATATAAGTGAAGATAAAACGTGGTCTTTCATTAATATGAGTAACGAGATTACAGGATCACTGCGATAAGAGTAGGATATGTCTAAAAAGAATGATTATACATTACATAAGTATGAGCTGAACTTTGTTTGCCTTTCGGCCTTATATATAATAGTAAGAGAGAAAACTAGATAAAAATGAATCCTCACGATCAGGGGATCCTGAGGATTTTGCAATACATAATCTGATTTCGTCATGAAATAGTATTGGTCTACCTGGTCTCTTGTTGCCTTACCAGCGTTGGACATTGTCTTTCCCTTTTACGGCTTGGTGCTTCTTTGTCAAATGAACAACAATTGACCAATTCGCATCTTCTGCACACAAGCATAGTAGAAAGTCAGTTTCCAGTGTCATATTTATCTAAATTGTTACCAAGTGCTTTCATCCAACTTTAGCTATAATTTCATTTATTTTAGTTCATAAATAGAGATAATCATGTAAGGATAAATATGAAATAAATCAATTACTGAGGAGAAAATATACCTTTTTCTTAACCCGACATACTCTCTAGCTTACCTTGTTGCATGTCCTCATGCAATTAAATAGTTGATCTGTTATGAAACCAGCTCAAGGAAAAGATAGAAAAGATAGATCAACACCTTAGAATCCAGTCTCTTCGAGGGGGAACCCTCCTTTACATTACATAAATGAACAATTCTTGGATGATACAAATGAAAAGACCTCCTTTCTATATAGAGGAGTCTAAGGGGTCATAATATAATTAGAGCCAACATAATAATAATAATGTAAGGGCACAATAATAAAAATAGTGGGCTTCTATGGGGCACAATAGTAACAATATGGGCACTACTTGGATACATCAATATAATAAGGGGGTTGTGCTAATAACAATAAGGGGTTACACTAGTAGTATAGGGGCCTAACATGCCCCTCTCCTTCAAAAAGTGTTTTCCTCAAAATTTGAGTAGTTCTTGATGCTTATGTATAAAATTCTTGTCCTCCCATGTGAAATCTTTAGCGGGTAAGTTCTTCCACTTGATGAGATACTCTGAAATTGATCGATTTAGTAGCTATCAGGTTCTTGTTTCTATGATTCCTCCAAGTTCCAATATGCTTTTTCCTTCCTCTTCAATTTCTGGCAATATTGTTTGAATTGGGATCTTTTGCAACTTTTGAGTAAGTGGACATACTTCTTCGTCCTTCTTCCATTCATCGCTTGCTTCATTTATCCAATATGGTTGCATAATAGAAATAGCACAAAACAATGCTTCCACATCCTCATCCTTTCTTGAGAGTGCATGTATAACAAAATTTTGCTCCCATTTTCTATAAATGATGTCAAAGTCATAAACCAACATATTTGTGACACATTTTTTCTGTTCTTCTAAAGATAATAGTTGTTCTAAAAAGTATTTAAGACTATCATGATCTATTTTTACCTTGAAGTGTCTTCCCATTCGATAAGGTTTCCATTTTTTAAGTGCATGCAGTATTGCCAACATTTCCTTCTCGTAAATAGCTTGCTTGAGATGTAGCAGTAAAAATACCCAATCACCTACATCAAAACATTTTTCACTATGATGTTGATCTACATGTTGTTTCAATCGATTTTGCGCCAAAGTGGCATTATCCTTTAAAAGTTGGAGAACTTGTTGTTGATTCTCGATGTGATCTTTCACTGCTTGAGCCTTTTTCTTCTTGATATGTCCTTGTATCTTAAAGTTTGAGGAGTGGTAATTTCTTTCAATCCTTTACAAGATATGGCTGGATTCATTTCTTGATGCTTGATGTGATCTTTCACTTCTTGAACATTTTTCTTCTTGATATGTCCTTCTATCTTGATAGTTTGAGGAGTGGTAATTCCGACCAATGATTTACAAGATATGGTTGGATTCATTTCTTCTTTCTCGATGTGATCTTTCACTTCTTGCACCGTTTTCTTCTAGATATGTCCTTCTATCTTGAGAGTTTGAGGAGTCATAATTCTTGCCAATGCTTTACAAGATATGATCTGATTCATTTCTTCTTTCTCTGGGGTTGGGTCCTAGTGTATATCCTCTTCTTTTGATGTTTCTTGATCCTTTTCTTCCTCTTGTTCATACTCTATGTAAATAATTTCTTCTCAGCACACTTATGACCTTTAGTGCATTTTCTATCACAATTGTAACAAGCCCTTTTTCTCTTTTTTCTTCCAATTGTTGTGGTGTAACCCTTGTAGGTTGTGGAAGGCTAGGAGAAACAACACTTCCATCTTTATAGTTGTGAGGGGTAGACTTACTTGTTTCCATACTTTTACTTTCCACTATGTAACAAAGACCTTTTACTCTTTCCAATTGTTGTGGTGTTGATCTAAAGAAGGTGTTGCTCTTTGTATCCTCATAATGTGCTATCATTTCCTTCGTGAAAATTGACCACATAACAAGTTGTTTATGAGAACAAAGCCCTTTATACCATAAAAATTGATCCGGTTCTAAATATGAAGATGCAATACCTACCTTTTGTAACAGTGGTACACCATGTAGATCAAAATATTGTTTCATCTAAAGTATCCAATTTACTGGATCCTTGTCATCAAACTTCCTCATATAGCCTTTTATTGATTTTAGGAGCTCAATCTTGAAATGACTATAACTCTGTAATTTCAGTTCTTCTAGTTATGAAATTACGACTTGTAGTAGCCCTCTGTGTCCTATTTCCAATACCACCAGTTTGATTAAAATTAGATTCTCCAAGAAAGAGTTATGCACAATCTCCCAAGATGACTTGATTATACACCTTTTCAGAATAGTGAACTTGTATGACTTGCCATGTGTCACTATTTTGACCTTCGGATCTAAAATATACACACAAAAAACTACAGTCCATACTCTTTCTATAACTTCTTACGAACTTTCAATCTGGTGCCCAGAGAGAAAGTTATGACAATTTTCCCAAGGTGCTCTGTTTGGAATGTAATTTAGGAGTTTGTAAAAAGACCAACTTCCTCAGATCATATCTCTACAAATATAGCACGAAAAGCTCTGAAATTCAGACCCAAAGTTCAGTGCGATTTTGTCTCAAATGGATTTTTGTTTTCACTTCTGAAACATCGCAGAAAAGATGTTATAGCGAAAATTCCACGAGGACCTATTTGGATCAGCGAAACCCTAGAATCCAAAGCTCTGATACCAAATGTTATGAAACCAACTAACAAAAAGATAGAAAAGATATATCAACGCCTTAGAATTCAGCCTCTTTGAGGGGGCAACCTCTTTTACATTACACAAATGAACAATTATTCGATGATACAAATGAAAAGACCTCCTTTCTATATATAGGAGTCTAAGGGGTCATAATATAATCAGAGCCGACCTAACAATAATAATGTAGGGCACAAATAATAAAATAGTGGGCTCCATGGCACAATAAAACAATATGGGCATACATCGGTACATCAATATAATAAGGGTTTGTACTAATAAAATAGGGGTTAAAACTAGTAGTATAGGGGCCTAACATACTCTAAACTTAATGAGATTTGCAAGGCATCTAGAAATAGTTCAATATTTTGAAATATTTAATATTATTAAAATTTTTGTCATTTATTATATCACATTTATTAATTTTTATTTATTATTTGTAATGTCCCTTCCTAAATCATTTTGGAACAAGATTAATTTCTACATTTTGGGGCCAATTTTGGAGGTGACAGGCCCCATTTCATTTTTATGAGAAGACTTAGGAGTTAGAAGTAAGTTACTTTGGGATTTTTTTAGTAGCATGTGGGGCCACCCACACAAGGAAATACACACTCCCTAAGCCAATGGTTCAAAATGCATGACAGGGAAAATTGAAGGCTTAGTGAGGGACCTGCAAAGGAGGGAAAAAGGCTCCACGAAATCTATAAAAATGAGGAAACACTCTTCATTTGACATTTTTGGCATATCGAATTTATTCTTAGTTTCTCAAGTTGCTTAGCTAGGTCACTTGTTGTTTAGCTTGAGTTTTCGCGTGGAGAACTCACCCTTTATTCGGGGGACTTCCAGTGCCACCCTAGAGAGGTTCTTCCATAATCTTCTGGAGGTGATTTTCAGTGTGATTTCCAACCTTTGCATTCAAAGTTTTTCTGGTGGTGCCTATTTCTGGATGATGCAGTGGGGAAATGGAGTTGAGGTCCTTTGCATTCTTCAAAGGTGTTATCACCGGAAGAAATTCTGGGAGAGAAGCTTTGGTGATTTTCTTCTCACTTGAGTGAGTTTTTGGGCTGAAGGTGATAGCTTTCTTCAGTGAGGATTTCACAATTCTCGTGGCCAGTGCAAAGGGCAGAGATTGGGCAAATGTGGGTGGGGGAGACTCAAACATTGGAGTTATTCCTTGCTGGGAGAAATAAGGGAAGTATTGGTGGAGGCAATTGCTACCTTTCTAGAGTGTTCAGGGAGGATTTTGCAGGGGTATTGGTAGTCAATCCGTTTCAATAGTTCTAGAGGACGTATGGCTTTTTGGGGGTTGATTTTGGAAGGTCAAAATCTGGCCAAACCATTTATGGGTTTTTATGGGTTTAGTGAGAGGAGTCTCTAACTAATTTTACATAATTGTTTAGGTGATATTCGAGCATGAAATCCTAATTCTTATAACAGGGAAAATTGTTAGTTAGCTGGGGAATTTACACCATTTTGTGGGTTTGATTTTGGATTGGAGATAAGCTAAACCCTTTATGGGTTTTGGGCGGAGGTATTAAGATTAATTTGGATGAATTTTTTTTAGCACTTTTGGAGTCTCAAACAAGGGTTTCTTCCAGCCAGCAATTACAGAATTTCTAGGGCCATGCATAGAACATTAAGGAGAAATCTTTCCTTTGCATCCAGGCAACATTTTTCTCACCTAGGATTGTCTAGCTTGCTTTGTAAAGTCAGGTGCACACATTCCATGCATTGTACTCTCATTTGATAATAAAATGGCACAGTTTGGTATAGTTCTAGTGTAATTTTATGGGTGTTTAATTGTTGTCTGAATTTTTCTATGTCATATGTGTATTTTTCTTGTTTAGCACTATTATTTCCTTTTTGGAACATCATAGTGGTATCAAAGCATTATTTTGGCCCAACTATGGGTAACTAGTAAGATCATGGGATATTTGGGCATGTATGCACAATGATGGGTTACACCGTACACCACCCATGGCACAAGGAAGATTCAGTATGCATGAATTCTGGGGTGGAATCCATTGGAACGATGAGAGGTTAGCTCAGTTGAGGAAGGTGTAAGACCAAATCCATCATTTCCCTTACAACAGAGACACTAGAGGTGCACAAGATGTGGGAGTACAACCATCTACACCATGTGGGGAAAGCCAATAGAATTAGGGCACCAAATCTCCTTAAAAGGAAGGTAGGTCAGGGATAGTTAGAGGGTGAGTCAATGAGACGATTTTTCTAGTGGAGACATGGTTTTAGACATTAGGGGTCTGAGGAGGAGTTCAGAGGTATGTAGGGTCATGAGGAGCACATTGATATACCTAGTGTAGCACAAGAGTCACCATGGTTGGAGACCTCTTTGATAGCACTAGTTGACACCTTGATGGAGAAACTGGAGCATACACCCATATAAGCCATCTGATGGTGTGGTGTCTATCATTGATGAGGTGCCATTAGTTGTTGAGATATCCATTGATGAGGTGTCTAGGATTGTGTTCGCATTTTCAGGTGATGGATGTCCACAACAGATTAGGGAGGAGTTGGGAGACACATCCATTAGTGAAGTGCTAATGGGCACAGAAGCACCCATATTCATGAAAGGGTTCTCAGACGATAACTACCTACTGCAGTATGGAGAGAACCTTGAGGAGCGTGAGCTAGATGAGGATGTTATGCTCGATGAGATACTTTTGGAGGAACAACTTGGGAATCCTGTTGTGCCCATAGTAGAGGGGGATGGGCAATCATCTGTTGGACCTACCATCGACTGGGAGAAAATAGATGCGCAAGAAACTATCAGAGTTGTAGTACTTCCAGACAATAACTCTCTTCAGGCTTACGTATATGGGGCCTTTAGTATTGTTAGGTTACCTCTGCACATTGGAGGGAGATTGGCTTGATTACCTAGACATGTTGTATATGATGACCGGGGCAGTGAAACGAGGCGACATGAGTTGCATAGGGTGCAACACTCGCATGATGGACTTGCTATGTATTCAGTGACTCTTGAATTTGATCCCTCTCATGGGGTTGGGTGGCAAGAGACATTGATTTGGTACCTGATAGGGTTGACTAGGTTTTTGGATACATCCATTATTGAGAGCATAGTTCAATAGGAGTCTTGGTTTGCTAGAGGGGCTCGAGGGCTGGATCATCATTGGGACCTAGGTAGGACTCCCCACCACTCCATGGATTGGGCTGGTCATGGTATTAATAGGATGGTGGATCCAGTGATTGGAATCACCCCCATTCTCATATTCCCACTAGAATTTTGGACAACACCCGTGACAGGTTGAGCAGACAAAGGAGAAGGAAGAATCCATGAGTTGTCTCAACATGTTAGCTATATGTGGGGGAATAGGATGATTAGTGTACCTTGGCAGGAGTTTGTTGGAGGAGGTGGCACTGGTAGGCCACCAGACAGTGCCTTCTATGGAGTCAGGCATTCCTCACACTTGTGTAGGGCACGCAGGACATCGAGGAGTAGAGAAATAATGGCATCATTACTAGTGCATAGAGAGATTCACTTCTTGGGCCCCTTAGAGAGGATTTGGCGGGGATATCCCCTAATTGGAGAGCATGGTGATGCAATGGTGGAGATGATGATACAGTTCGGGTGTGGGCCGACGCATATGGACATGATTGTAGGCCATCACATATAGGGATGGGTAGGAGCATCTAGCATGGAAAAGTGGTCTACAGATGGGCATGGAGACTCATGGGGGTGTGAATTAGTATGTTGGACTACACCGTGGAGTGGGAGTGCATCACATCACATTGAGTACATGTGGGGAGTGGCAGGTGCGGTGACACATTTGGGACACAGGACGATACAAGATGGTATAGCTATAGTTGGGACTATCCAGTGGTGTATCGGGACAGGTTGCAGTGTACAATGGCATGTTGAGGAGTGTAATGATAGTTGGTGGTATGCAGTGGAAGATGATGTGGTGCAACGAGCACTTGGAGCATTTTCTCCTAGGAGATTTATGGATAGGGGCATTACATGTACCATTGGATGCAACCCACCTAGGATCGATGAGGACATTATTGAGCATCTAGGGACACCATGTTCAGTGGAGACAAGGCTTTGAGGGGGTTATTAGTAGATTTGAGATAAAGAGGGGGTTGTCCATAGGATTACCATTAAGCATTTCGACGGACTCTTAATCATACCCATTCTCCTTTGGTGTTGTTTACAATCACAAAGTGTTTTTTTGTTTCCCCTTGAAACTCTCCATTCATGCAACAAGGCTTGGGAGGTTCACTCTAAGTAGTTGGATGAGACACCTCATGTCATGAGCTAGGAGGAGACTCTCCATTTGAGACACTTTGTAGGTGCACAAGTTGAAGAATATAGGCTTAGGTATGGTGTGGTTGATTGTAGAGGTAGTATATGTTCCACCCTTGGGCTCAGACTTGGGGAGGCAACTGAGAAGGAGTTGCGTGTTGCTTTCTCAACTGGATAGCTCAAGGTGCTGGGGGAGCATGAGGTGCAGGGGATGGTAGTCTTGGTCGACAAGATGATACCGAGGCTTCCAGTAGTACCCGAGCACATCATCAGGAGCTAGAATAATAGATCTTGCTGTGTGATTTGGCAGGCGTATAGAAGTTGGTTATTTGCGACAGAGGTTCTTGATGCTCAGTGTCTACCTATGGATACCTACAAGAGACAGAGACGAGGCACATAGGGGTCCCAACAACTATCAGCATAACACAACAACATGCAAAGAGGATTTGGGGTTGTGGACCTCTAGTCACTAGTTATGGGATCCAGGGATCTAGTGGATTGGTGGGATACTCCACTCCTTAGTCAACCTGGTTAGAATAATAGGAAAACTGATTCATTCACAGGCAAAAACATGAGGAGTCACCAAATCCCTCACCATAGGGAAAGGTAGATTGTTGCTCAGGATTAGGGCCATTCATGGGACGACAAATGCTGACACTATTGAGGCACTTTGGTAGGTTGGGAATAACCTTGATCATCAAATAGATTGTGGCTAAGAGTTATGTGAGAGGAGGTTATTGTATGAGCGTGCTAGAAAATTTGTGATGACCAGGGTGTCGCATGGTCAACATGTTATTTTCTTGCTACATTGGGCATGGGGCCCTAGCATTATAGTACTTAGCGGTTCTTCTACCCATAAGGGTGAGCTGGTCTCTACAGGAGAGGGTCATTTAGATTTTCCACTGGGTTACATGATTTGTTGATGGCGTGGGAGACTTCATCATCATGTTAGGATGGCCAACAAGAGGATTTTAGGAGGAGCTCATGCAAGAGAGGCTTCATTCGCATGGGGATTGAGTTTTATCTTCAGGGGACCACAATTAGAGTGCATGGGGTGGACTATTTAGTGGGGAACTTCATGAGGATTTGGATAGAGTTTTACATCATCAGGATGCTCTACTTATTGGCAGTAGACAGAAGGGTTTTAATGCCCCTATCTGGCAGTATAGTGAGTGGAGCAAGGGGTGCTTCACGTTGACCAAGTTGGCTTTGGATCCTGTTACTGAGGGAATCCTTCACTATAAGATAGTAGAATGATCAGGGATGTTCTAATGGCATATTTGGGACCCTAGTGAAGTTTGCAGAGACAATGGGGATCCATAGTCAAAGAGGGCACTTGTTCAGGCACTACTTGAGGACAAGAAATTTTTGGTGCATTAGAGGAGCTTGTCGAATGATGATGCTACTTGAGAGGGCGAGCACAAACTTGAGAAACCAACATTGAAGTTGCTTGGGGACAAGCAACATTTGGAGGGGAGGACTATAATGTCCCTTCATAAATTATCTTGGAACATGATTGATTTCTACATTCTGGGGCCAATTTCTGGGGTGACAGGGCCCATTTCATTTTTATTAGAAGACTTATGAGTTATAAGTAAGTTACTTTGGGATTTTGTTAGTAGCATGTGGGGCCACCCACATAAGGAAATGTGCACTCCCTAAGATAATGGTTTGAAATGCATGAAAGGGAAAATCGAAGGATTAGTGAGGGACCCATGGAGGCGGGAAAAAGGAGGGAAAAAGGCTCCACGAAATCTATAAAAAGGAGGCAACACTCTTCATTTGACATTTTTGGCATATCGAATTTCTTATTTCTCAAGCTGCTTATTCGGGTCACTTGTTGTTTAGAACGAGTTTACTGAGCGGAGAACTCACCCTTTCTTTGAGGGACTTTGAGTGCCACCCTAGAGAGGTTCTTCCATAATCTTCTGAAGGTGAGTTTCAGTGTGATTTCCAACATTTGCATTCAGATTTTTTTCCTGTGGTGCGTATTTCTGGAGGATGCAGTGAGGAAATTAAGTTGAGGTCCTTAACATTCTTCAGAGGTGTTATTGTCGGGAGAAATTCTGGGAGAGAAACTTTGGTTATTTTTTTCCCACTTGGGTGAGTTTTTGGGCTGAAGGTGATAACTTTTGTCAGTGAGGATTTCACAATTCTCGGGGCTAGCACAGAGGGTAAATATTGGGCACACGTGGGTGGTGGAGACTCAACCATTGGAGTTGTTCCTTGCTAGGAGAAATAAGGGAAGTATTGGTGGAGGCAATTGCTACCTTTCCAGATTGTTTGGGGAGGATTTTGTAGGAGTATTGTCAATCGTTCTGTTTCAATAGTTCTGGAGGGCGTAAGGCTATTTGGGGGTCGATTTTGGAAGGTCAAAATCCAAACAAATCATTTCTATGTTTTTTTGGGTTTATTGGGAGGAGTCTTTGACTAATTGTACATAATTTTTTAGGTGATATTCGGGCTTGAAATCACAATTCTTATAATATGGTGAATTGTTAGCTAGCTGGGGAATTTGCACCATTTTGTGGGTTTGACTTTGGCTTGGAGATAAGCCAAACCATTTCTAGGTTTATCTAGGTTTTTGGTGGAGAGCTCAAGATAAATTGGCGGAATTTTATGAGCACTTTTGGAGGCTCAAATAGGGGTTTCTTCTAGCCAACAATTGCATAATTTCTAGGGCCATGCACAAACATTGAGGAGAAATCTTTCCTTTGCATCCGGGCAACATTTTTCTCACCTAAGATTGTCTAGCTTGTATTGGCAAGCCGGCTGCACACATTCCATGCATTTTACTCTCCTTTGATAATAAAATAGCTGATTATGGCGTAGGTGTGGTGCAATTTTATGGGTGTTTAATTGTTGTCTGAATTTTTCTGTATTGGATGTGTATTTTGCTTGTTTGGCATAATTATTTCCTTTTTGAAACATTACATTATTATATCAATAATAATATAACTTCCATTATATATTAATAATATATTGCAATTACTATATAATAATACGATATTATATAATTTATAGTATTATATAATTATATTTAATAATTTTTTTTAAAGAAATAATAAATTATGATTTTTTTATTTTTTAATAAAATTATAATATATTGTAATTGTTATTGTGCCTGAAGGTGCTCTACAACCCAGTATGGGGTGGATGTCAAACCTAGATATTTAACAATTTAATCAAAATGTCAATGTCGGCCCTAATTAAAAATTGATATAATTATTATGTATAAACAAAATATAAATTCAATGAAAAAATATAAAATTCCACATTGGTTTTACGGAAAGAAATAAGTGGAATTAGTTTCATCCTATAGTGCAAAGTGGAATTTTTTTTGTGAGAAAAGGTGAAATAATTAAAGTAAAATAGTTAATTAATGTGGGAGAATCTAGATTTGAATATAAGATATATATATATATATATATATATATATATATATATATATATATATAATAATATATATATCATTTTTTGTTTGGCTTAGAGATATAATGTAAACATTTTACCTTGGTGAAAATAAAAATTAAAATAACCCTATAAAAATTAATAAATAAAAAAACATAAAAATGACCCATAGTATTCATATGGATCAAATTTGTTGAGATGCAAACCTCTCTTAATGTGAAAAGAGATTTGATCCCTTTGGGCCCTTAGTAGATCTAGAGTTAAAACAGATCTAGGCTAATGTATTAATATTATATTATATAATTTGTAGTATTATATAATAAAATAATAACAGTGAGATGTATGCACACACAAACAAATATATTTTCTATTACACTGAATTACTCAATTACACCATGTATTTATTGTATTAATGAGATCCAACCATTTCTAAAATGAGAGAATGTTGTTGAGAAAATATCTCAACTATACAATCCACTCAACAAACCAATTTTACATATTTTCTAAAGTAGGAATTATTTCCAAGTTCCCCCCTTAATGATTACATTATTACATAAGTCACAAATTACATATAAATCATATGAAGTCTAATATGGTCTTCATAAAAAATTATGCTCATTTTGGATCTTGTAGACACTACTCTTTTTCACCACCACACGAGCTACCACTTGATATTCATTTGAAACATACCCGCCTCTGACCATCGTTGTGAAGCTTTATAGAATTGACATTTCTTAACTACCATGGAGAATAGTTGAGATATTGAATATCTCTATGGACAAGTTTTCATCCTATTAGTATGCATCAAAATAAACAGTTCCACTTATATAGGTATCCTGTCTAAATACATAGCTTATCCAACAGTGAATTATGCAACTGACCATTCTTCACACACATTGATAACATCTAACTAATACTATAACTGATAGTTGTTTTAGAAATGTATGAGAGACTCTGTACCAAATTCATTATCGTTGTCACAATCGGAGAAGTCCTCAATGTCGGCCTCTGGCAAGTCTTCAATGGAAGCTATGTTGGACAATTCGTTTAATTTTCTATTTAAGAGGTCTCTAGCATGGGTTTTACAATTGAATGTTGTGTGTCCATGTTTTTGATAATAAAAACGTTCTATTGAGTTCCTGTTTTTATTGACTTTGCCCTTTGATAATAGTGTTATCTCATCCTGTGAGTCGTCCTCTATGTTGCCTGATTTCATCCTCTTCTCTTATGCTAAGAGTGCTGTAATCATTTCTTCTAACAATCAAAAGGACAATTGACTTAAGGTAAAAATGGCATTATCATAACTTGATGATAAGCTATTTAACAAAATAGCCTTAGCATCTTCTTCTTATATTTTTACCTCAATTTCCTCCAGCTGCCTTATGAATGACTATAGATCATTTATGTGTGTAGAAAATGATACCCCATTATGCATTTTGAGTTTGAATAACTACAGTTTCAAAGAGAATTTTGCATTCACAAACTTTTCCCCAAATGTCTTGCTTAAGTGTTCCCATATTTGCGAAGAGGACTTTCTTAAGTCTATATGGTGAAGTTGTGATTCTGACAAAGATAATCCTATAATAGACTTAGTTATTTCTGCCCTTTTCTCTCATTCAACAAATTGTTTTGGACCTTGGGGTGCTGGTTCTAGTCCTTTTACTAAGCTCCATAGGTTTTTATGCATCAAATTCATTTGGAATTTCACCTTCCAGGTATAGAAGTTTTCCCATTGAATTTTTTAACAACTATTTGCTCCATGTTTAGTTACTACGAAATTATTACCTCAACATTCACAAATATGTGACAATAAGCAATGTTGTAAATTCCCTTAAGCTGACACGAGCAATAGACACACTGGGCAATGTTGATGACTTGAAGGAAGACCCCACCTGGCCTTGCGATTGTTATTCAAAACAATATCTAATTCATTCTATACTACAACAAAAAAACAAGAAGACACCACTTTACCTTATGGTCATTCTTCACTTTGACCTCTCTGGAAATCTGACCATTGTTCTGCGTATACGCAAGATCGACTACTCTTGTGACAGAGCCAATGGCTGATATACCTTCCAATACTTTCAATTGGTTGAACGACGAAGTATGGGAGTGGTCTCTAACTGTGTACAGGGACGAACTCCAACATATATGTTGCACCCTCAGTCCATTCAAACTTCAATTTGGGGCACACCATCAATGTCTATGTGACAAACTCAAGATCTTAAGGAGCTACAAATGAGAAAGGGATTTGAGATTGATCACCACAATCCAGGGGTTCTGCCTCTGGTCCATAATAAAGAAAACAAAGCCAACTACTTAAGCAATGACATCACATGGATAGAGATTAAAATTCCTTAAATAGTTTCCCTTCTCTACCACGACCTTGAAGCCACTGACTTTTGTTGCCCAACCTTAGATTAAATTTGTTCCTCTCACATTTTCCTAAACTTTGATACGAAAAAGAAGAACAGTGAGATGTGCGCATGCACAAACAAATATATTTTCTATTACAATGAAATACTCAATTACAATGTATTTATTGTATTAATGAGATCCAACCATTTTTAAAATGAGGGATTGTTGTTGAGAAAATATCTCAACTCTCCAATCCACTCAACAAACCAATCTTACCTATTTTCTAAAGTAAGTGTTATTTCCAAAATTTAATTATATATAATAAAATTTTCAAAGAAATACAATTAATGATTTAAAAAAAATTTATAAATTTATAAAATAATTTATTCCTTTATAATTTTATATATTGACTAATTTATATTATAATATTAGTCCTAGGGTAATTTCATATCATTCTTGAACATCTCTACATGTATACATTTCTATGATATATTATTGAACATTTCTACATGTATATGTTTATGTGGTGTATATGTTCATATTTTTAATTGCACCAAGAATAGCTCTACAGTCCAATATACTAGCGAACTATCCCAGGATAAGAGCAAGATGTTGTCACATAACATTACATTAAAAAAAAATATATCTGCTAATCAATGAAAAATAAAGAATAATATTGAATATGTTGGCTCATTAATTTTTTTAATAAAAATAACACATATAAAACAATATTATTAATCACAAAAAGAAATTAAACATGTACAACATTCAAGAAAACAAAAATAGTAAGGTTCGCTTAGTGAAGGAGTATAGGTGCCTAAAACTTTAGTTAAGGTATGTTTGTTTTTAAAAAATTCTCAATGAAGGTGTGTTTATTCCTAAAAAATTATTAAACTCATCAAGCTATAAAACTTACCAACACCCCATTCCTCATTTTGCTTTCCTTAGATTAGGTTTTCCCTATAATGTAAAAAATCATATAAGATTATTTACCAAAAAGTATGTGTAAAATGTTGCATGATATTGAGATACTTACAAAATTAAAATGTTGCTTGTAAAATGTACATAAATTAATATCATAATTAAAATATGGCTGTGTGGAGTAAATTTTATCAAAGTAGAAAAAAAATACAATATTTTAGATATATAAATTAAGTAAATGGATATCATAGTTAAAATATTTTTGTGTGAATTAAATTTTCTTAAAGTAAAAATAACAAATTTTTCTCACATATAAATTAAGTAAAATGATATCATAGTTAGAATCTTTTTGTGTGAGGTAAATTTGATGCAAGTAAAATTTAATAAATGTTCAAGTATATAATGGAAAACTAATCTCTCTCTTCTCTCTCTCTCTCTCTCTCCTATATATATATATATATATATATATCTATATATATATATATATATAATATATATATATATATATATTATATATATATATATATATATATATATATATATATATTATATATATATATATAGATATATTGAAAAGTAAAGATTTAATTTACTTTTACTATGGTAACTTAGTAAATCATGGGTTGTGTGGAAGCCTTGTGGAAAATTTAATGTTTAAAGTTTATTTTGATTTTATTTAGAAGATGGTTATGGTCACCTAGGGAATTTACCAGAAAAGTCACTAAGTGAAAGTTTCATTTAGAGGAAACTTACTCCCACCCCTAGACATAAATCATCTCAGCTGGGAAACAAAGGCCAAGAGGGTATGGGAGGAAAATACCTGAGGCATCTGAGAGGGGAGACTAGAAAACATTTGATTCCTTGAACAATATGCTATTGAGGAAGGGCAGGGCACTACCAAACAAGGTATCCTTGAGTTGGTTGGTCAGTGGAAACCCTGAATCAGACTTGGAGTCTATGATATTCTAAGTTGGAATTGTTTGGTTCCAGAGGATTTAGAAAATACCTGGTGAGGTCTCTCTCAAATATTGTTTTGGAAATGCAACTAGCATGGGGGAGAACTGGTAAAGACTACCATTCTCATTGGCTGGGACAAGTGAACTTTACTCCCTGAGAATTTCTTGGTGGTCTAAGCTTGAATAAGATAAGTATCCATATTTGAGTGGTTTCCAAAACTAAGTGTTTCCTATCACTATGTTACAAAATACTATTGTATAGATGACTAGCTATGATAACAATATCATTGCAAAGATGATAGACTACAATATAAATATCTATGTGAATATGATTGGTTATAGCACAATAATATAATTTGTTTGAGGGAAAATGTGTTGTGATGAATAAATAAAAAGAAGAAGGAAAATTCATTTCATAAATACATGTACATTGTTGTTGTTACTATTGAAGTAAACTAATAAGAAAGGAGCCTTTCCTTCCTTGTGGCTGTGGCGCACTTGAAAAACTTCTGGATTGCAAACCAGACAGGAAAGTGACATGAAAAACTTGCCTATTGAAATGGTAAATGGAAAAATTGCCTATTGAAATGGTAAATTGTTTGTAGGCTATTATTCTCTAATTTTATGGGATTTATGTGTAAAAAAATACTTGTGTGGTCTCATAGTAGTCATAATATACAAATGTATACAAGAAATATATACGATGATATTCTGTGACGAAAATGAGTATTCCTTGTTTTTCTAAAAAAATGGGACTCTAGGTTAGGGCATAAGCCCAGTCAATGGCAATCAACGACGTAAGCCACTCCCAACAATTTATTTTTACTTCAACCCCCTCCGTATAAACATTTTGTATGTAAATTGAAAAGAGAAAATTATGAGCAAGGTTACCTGTTAATTTTTTGTTTCTAATCGTAAGTGTATCCTTGATGACCATTGTAAGAAGTTCTAGGCCACGAATTTATTCTGGGGCCAAGCCAAAAACATTCAGGAACCCCAAGCAGTCTCATGACTTATATGACTAAAGGGTTACAGGAGTAGAGACAAGAGGGTTAGACTCACTTTGTCAGGTATAGTGATACACATACACACACACACACATAATAACATTTTTTTCTAGTGTTAACTTCAAGCAAATAAACACCAGAGGGAAAAAAATGAGATTCATGTTCTAATAATATCCAATATTAACCAATGTCAACTAGCAAGGAATATTTTGTTCCGATTTGAACTGAATCGCTAATACCCAAAACTAAGAGGAAAGATAATTCTTAACAATAACCATAATGTACTTATTATGCACATAGTTGGTAACAATCACAATCCATCTCATAAAGAGGAGTACATAGTGAATAAATTGGGGACATCGGCTCTAACTAATTACATAATTTTTCCAACCAAAAAACATTCATAATGCAAAGGATAGAGCCCTAGACTATAGACCCTTCCAGTATAAGCAACCTGAAATCATGATAGTAAACCAAAAGTCAACTGCGAGCACTTGTGCAAATATAAGTTGTGTGGTGAGATTATGCCATGAAGAAAATTGGAGAGCTTTAATGAAAACCCTGTTCCATGTTACAACCCACTTGCAAAAGAGTTTTGTAGCAACAAAATGAGAATTTGTAGATACAAAAATAAGAAATAAGATGTACTAGTCGAAAGGATATAACTGGGTCCTAGATACCTAAAGTGGAATCCCAAGGGTGATGGGCTTCAAGCCCTTATCCTATAAAATGGAATCGAAGTCGAACCCATAGTCAAACATTAACAAGATCTGTCTGAGCATAGAAATGAATTCCTTAATAGAATCAACGAGGCCATGCCCTAGCTCGTTCAAACCTTGGTGATAACCCAAACATTTAGAGTAAGATTTTAAAGGTAGGTTATTTGGCCTAGTAATCCAAATAAGTAGCAAGGTCAACCTTGGGGGAAACACCCATAAAAGAAAAGAAAAATTAGCAACAAAATTAGTGACAAATATACGAGCAAAAAACCTCTTTTCACGATATATATATATATATATAATATATATATATATAATATATATATTATATATATATATATATATATATATAACAAGCTTAGACTCGTCGATGAAGTACCTCACCGCACAACAGGTGTAGGAGTTGCTAGTCATCGCCAAAATTCTTATTTTGTTCTCAGAGTTGCAGAGGCTCGGGAAGGAAAGATGAAATGCGAATGAGCATTTGGGCCACCATCAGAGAGGCATGGGTAGTTACCCAAATGAATATTTTCCATGTTGACCATAGGATATAACCTCGGTTGATCCGCACCATTGATGAAACCCTGACCCATCCCAAGAGTAGTCGCTTGCCATTTGGTAGCTGATTAATAGCCTTCCATAAACCTCGAAGGATGAGGGAAAGTTTAACTATTATTATTTGTATATACACTATGGTTCCAATAGTAAACCTTTATTCGAATGGATAGGAAAAATTAATAATAAATGGTGTCAAATTGGTTAGTGTTAAAGTATTAATACACTATCCTTTATTTAACTTAGAAGTTCGTAAGTCATTATAAGAAATAATGAAGTTATTTTGGAAATATTTTTTTATTGGAATAGGGGCATGTTACAAGTGGTATCAGAGTTTAATGGTTCAACTTTGCGGCATGTTTAAGGGAAAATAATAAGAAACAATTGGAAACATGGCCACTTCGGTTACAAGATGAAAAATTTGTACCCTTACCTAACTCAAATCTTGAGATATGTGCATGGTCAGGTGAGAAACTTCAGTTCAAATTTACTATATTGTTTAAAAACAAATTGAGGGCATAAATCACCTAACAATGAGAAATGAATTAAAATAAATATCTATGGGTAACTTCAATTATAAAATATTGATGGGAATTATTACCTACAAAACTGACTTATAGAGTGATTTATTTGACAATAAGTGATAACTAAGTAAATCATATTCCACTATTATTGGTTCATGATATGGAATGATAAGGAAGCATATGCGCCAACACATCAAAAGATGAATATAGATAAACTAAGTAGAGTAACATTCCTACACTATGGAAATGTTTGAGAGGGGAGGTGGGTATTGCTTGTGAGATCATTCTGAGGAATCTCGGATAATCTATAATATGACTACCTATTAAGAGTTGTGGGATTCTTTTTGTCAATTTTCATTTCAAATCATAGTTTATAAACCTTGTTGAAAGGATGAGTGATGAAAATTGTTGGTAATAGCTTAAAATATTGGATCCTATCTGCGAATGGGAAGTAAGTTGGAAAGGATGAAAAATATAATAAAGGAAACTAGAGTAACACTCAATATGTTGAATGCATATAAATAAATAAAAAATCAAGAACCATGTAAAATATACCACAAAAAGTACGGGATACTAATTTACCCAAGGAAACCCGTTGAGTATATTTAAGGATAATTGTTGTCAAATTTGAATAGGGATATAGGATGCCTATGATTACCAAATAAATGTACAATATCAATGATGGGTGTTTGGTGGAATGGTTGGAATCCTTTCAATTGATATGGCAGATAATGACAGGGGTCACATTAAAAGATAAAAAATTATATGTTAACAATACACCTTAGGTAATAATAAGTCTAGTGCAATCATACTCGTTGATACAAATTTCATGATTGATAGAAATAAAGTCCAAATTGATAAGGGAATTAATGAACTCTTGCACTGAAAAGTCTCTTAAAACAAAAACCACAGAAAGGATGGTCAGCACAAACCATCAACATGGAAGACCATAACAGTCAAGTGGTTGTGAGCTGTAGTAGAATTGTTGGATAAGATACTTGAACAAAGACCAAAGAAATGGAGATAGATGGTGGAAGCTATGATGGAAGAAAATCAGTCTCGGAAATAATAAGTAAATACTATAATTGAAACTTTTAAGTGGGAAGGGGTGTGGTAATTGTATCTAGGATACTTCCCGACACCAAATAGATAAGGAAGCACATTAGAATATGGTTCTTGATATCCCGAAAAAATATCTGTGATACATCAAAATTTAGAAAGTATAAAGTAAGCAAGAACATAGTTGCAAATACGAAAATTTAGTAAGGAATGCAATGGCCTTAAACCTGGGAAAGGAATCCAGATAGTTATTTATTTTGTTTTTGTAACTTGTGTATGCATAAGGCTCAAGAATTATATGAATTATAGACTCCCAAGGAAAAATTCTAGAATGATTTGCTAAGTGGTTTATTTTATAACTGCCTCACCATTGGGAAGGCTAAACCTAATTGGAAAAAGATGAAAATAGAAATTTCATTAGTGGAAATGAATAATAATTGTAATTATGTTATCTAGAGATTTGAGATAACTTGATACAATAAGGTGAATAAGAGTAAATGCACGTTACATTTCATGAGAGATTTAGCAGAACTTTAGGAAGATTAGATATATATATATATATAGATATATATATCAAGACCAAATGATACAGTCACAAATTATGATGGAAATTCTTAAACAAGTTTGATGATTTTCTTTTAAAATTTGGGTCAGTATCATAAGTTGAAAATGACAACATAAGAATGTATGTATATGTATAAGTGTGACATACACATGAAAATGAACGTGCATATTAAATATACATAGGATTCCAGTGTCTTAACATGACTTGACAAACAGGTGGCGAGTTCCAGTAAATGATAATTAGAAATGAGCAGATAGTTGAGTAAGATAACTGAGGGATATGAAATCTAATTTTAGCAAAATTTAAAGTTGAGGAAAGGAGAATGTTGATAACACATTAGCAGAGGTGTTACCTATTGTCATGGAAATGACAACATGCCACTAGTCAATGCTACCCTAGAAAATACCTCAAATATGACTCCTATAGACACAAATGAAATTTGGTAAAATGATTGACTAGAATGATTGTTGATTATAAATTATCATATCAGATCAACCACACTAAGCTAATATGTTGAGAAGGTTGACAGACAGAGAAGGAAAAAAAAGCGAAAAGGATATCCCTAGATACCTTAATCAATAATTACATAACTGAGAGGATGTAAACCCCAAGAAGAGGGTTAAGAGGAACTTATGAGTAAGACAAGTTAGAGAAGTACTGTAGCAAAATTTGGTGACATGAATTTCTTGTTGATATTAAGTATGCCCTATTATTCCAATTTGTGTTCATAATTCATCATAGTGACTCCTGTGGAACTGAGGAAAAACAAAAGAAAGGGGATGAAAAAAAACCAATTGAATTATAAAATTCTGATTAAAACTTCTACATAAAAATACTGATGTGTAAGTAATGTGGACGGGACAAGGTCCATTTGAACAAATAACAAAGGCAATACTCATTGTGAAAGTAGTAAATTGAAGCGACTGTCCAACAACCTTCATAATGTTTATCGTGGAATATTTAATATTATGGAATTATGAGGATGTATAAAAAAATTTAAGTGTATGACTTATCAACATCAAGATATGCAAACATAAATTGAAATCATACCTACATAACTCTTAATTAAACTAACTTTGTACTGCAAATTTCATATAAAATCCAGACAACAACATATTATTGAAGAGGCTCACAAAAAATGTAGCGTGATAATCTAAATGAACACGTTAGAAGACATAAACTTCTACCACAACTCCTATTCATTTGACATGATGAGGTTTTCTTAAAAATAACACAAGTATAGGCACAGAAAGGTGTGTAGGCTAACAACATATCACGAAATAATAACAACACTGAAACCCGTTTAGTTGTGTGAAAATAATTAAAAGAACAATGTGTCTGATATGGTAAATGGAAATAAAGAATTGCCAAGAAAATCTAAAACAAAAAATCCATGTTGATAGTTACATGAACAAATGAGTTAATTAATTTGGTGGCCGCAATTGAATGTTTTGAGAGAGAACAACTCTCTTCTCTATCATAGTGAAGATAATTAAAAAAATGATAATGACAACAAGTATGACTACAATGAAATGGATAATTATTCCCATATTGAGTTAAGATTGTTATTTATTTTAACAAGCTACAAGATCTTATAGGCTAAATGTACTAGAATAACTTGTTAATTGAATGAAGTAAATGACATGTTAAGAACTGATATATAAGAAAAATGCTATACTATATCAACAAGGGAGTGTGGGATAGAAAATGCACATACAAATGCAAAAGATTTAAAATTCCATGACTATATGTGCAATTTTATCCACCACCTGTAATGCAGCAGGAAAAAGGGTCCAAAATTGAAAAGAATGTTGCAAAGTGGACTTTTAGTGTGGCGTTGAAAGAACATAGTAGAACAATCCAAGATTAACATAATTAAATGATCTGGAATTCATTGCTATTTAATGTTGTGCTAGTATCATTTCTAGATATAAAATTTTCTTTGCTTTGGTTTGCTTATCCATAAAGAGTTTATCCATGGGAATGTGATTGTCAATTCATCTAAATTGGTGAAATTTAGTGTTTTGCATGAACTTAAAAACATGAATTTAAATGGTTGAACAACAACATATAAAAACACATCAAATACAAATAACAGAGCCAATACACAATTTTTTGTTGAACGAGTTCAGCCCTCCTAGGCTACATCTCCTTGGTCCAGCTTCATAGTGTGGGCCTTTATATTAGCTTCAATAGTGCTCAAATTTTTGTTGCATGCATCTAATGCTCCTGGAACCTATTCCAATGAGTTTAAAACATTAAAATCTATCAAACATGACTATTTTTTTACTCAATTTGGTTACTGGTTGCTCTGGGAATGGCCTCCAACAACTAGTGGCCCTAGGCTTCAAAAATCTTCAATTGACAAAACAAAAACACCTGTGGATGACCTCTTCTACCTCTGAAACCTGCTCCAATGAGTTCCTAGCATGCCAATTAGCCAAAAATGTCTATTCGTTTTTGAAATTTGGCTGAGAATTGCATCAATTATGACAAAACCAATTTTTCCTAGAAAACCTCTGCTAAATCTGGAGAGACTCCAGTTATGTCTACCAAGTTTGGTAGTGGTTCTGGATGTGGTGGCTCCTCCATAAATTCTGCCAACTTAATCAATGGATAATTAAATTTAATTGTGATTATTAGCACATTAATCACGCTTAGCACTGGCCCTTAGCTCTTGGTTCGAGTGCATGGTCACATGGGGTGGGGGCTAGCCCGCAGGGCTGACTCCCACCACCCCCTCTATCGACAACAAACACCTATTTAATGAACCTTTCATGGAAAAATAATTCCATTCTTGTTGTAGTGTTATGTTGGTAATGTATGGTAGTTATGCGGGGGAGGTTGTGGGTTCCATTCCTACCCTCCCCCCATCACATTTTTCTTTAATAAAATAAATGCACCACCAAAACTTTGACATACACCATTTATTTACATGCCATTCGAAAGTTGACTTTGGTTAGATGTGAATTTTTGGAATAATTCGGACGACTTTGGGTAGATGCGAAGTTTTGGAGTAATTTGGATTTATATATATGCATAATTTAGTATTTAATTAATATATTTAAAAATATAATATAACATATATACTAATATATATATATATATAAAAATATAATATATATATATAATATAATATTATATATATATATATATATCTATATATATATATATATATATATATATAATATATATATATATATATATATATAAAATCAAATTCCACAATTATTCATTCCTTGGAAGTCATTGGAAAAATCACCTATTCACAAACTATCTGGCAAATCTCAAGATGACACTTGTCTCAGTGTCACTAGCTGAAATTGGAGAATATTCTTTGCATGCTGACTGGGCATCCAGTCAACCCTAGTCAAACTTTGACTTTGACTTTTTTTAACCAAACTTTCATAAGCTCTAACTTTTGCATACGATGTCGGTTTTTTGAACCATTCACGGCATTGGAATCCTGGCGACGAACTCTATCCGGTCATTTAGATCTAAAGCAATTCTGAGCACTTTCATTTTCTTAGCTAAAATATTGATCCCTAATCATTCCTCCCTACTAGAAGCCTTTTGGACCCCAAAATCTCTCTTGATCACTGATTATGTTGATGAGGGGAATGTTCCCTCATCCTTCTAGTCCTTATCCATTGAAATTTTCCTAATTTCATCATTTGGAGGCTTTCATAAAAAACCAAAATTTTCTTTGATTCTAACGACCATCTATTGTTGTCTTTGACATTGTCATGCTGCAATACTTCTGAATTTGCAGAACAAAAATCTAATTTTGCAGAAAACATCTTGTTCCTACCTTGGTCAACAATCAAAGGAAACTTGGAATCTTTCTCACCTTGCACTTTGTCTCTATGTTGATTTTTAGTTGCTTTTGCCTTGTACTTGACTTGACTCTTGCCCAAGTTTCTTCGCCATTATAATGTGCCTTTTGGAAACTAGCAATGAACATTTTTGAAATCCATGCCTTCTTTTCCAAGTTGCTTTGTCCTCTTCTATTTTACCTTTGCAACTTCTTGCACCAACACCTTGTTTTCAACACAACAAAACACCAATGTTGGCTGTTGCTAATGTTTTTCACCTTCTTTCAGAGACAACCTGTTATCGTTCTGAAACAACTCATTATGAATATGCATATGTATGAAAAGTATGATTCAAAACTTCTCTTTGTTTGATCATCAACAATGTCAAGTTCTAACTTGCATTCACTAGCTTCTTCATTTTCCCCGCATTAACTAAAGAAATGTTCAATTTCTTGCGATGAGCTCTCACAATATACTTCACAACATCTTTAAGAAAGTGATATTTGTGCTCATAGTGATGAAACACCACTTTCATGTCATACAAATATGGAATTCCAAAGATAATTCCAGAAATGTCAACTAGAACCACGTCTAACTTGACTTCATCAACAAAGTTTGCAGTAATAGCAAATCTAAAAAAGCATTTCCTTGAAACCTGTAAATTGCAATCCTTAACTATCCAACCCAAAGGGTATGGTTTCAAGTTTAAGCTCGTTAACTAAGTCTTCTAAAATTAGGTTTGCTTGTGATCCACTATCAAAGAGTGCATCAATCTTGGTACGATTTGAGATTACTCTTACAGTGAACAACTCTTCCCTTTTGTCTTCATTTGGAGTGTTGTTGTGACTATTTGAGGAACTAGTACTTTCAACATGTTGAAATTTCAAACCCATAATTGTAATTTTTGTCTCATCTCTTGAATCTGACCCTAAGCCTTTTTTACTATAGCAACATTTTTTTCCCTTCTCTTTGACTTTCAATCTATCTGGTTTTAATTTTGGATGAAGTTGCCAACAATTGTCTTCATCATGGTCAACCTTTGAATAGTTTTTGCATGTGTTTTTTTCCTTCCCTTTTTTGATACTTGCATTCTTCTTTCCCTTCCATTTTCCTCCCTTCTCTTTTCCCTTACCCTCACTTTCACCTTTCTCCTCTATGTTTTGTTTTCCCCTTGCCTCAAGATGTGTGGCTTACACACATACTACATCTAAGTTGCTTGGGTTAAACATAAGGATAGTATGCTACAAATAGGAATGTAAACCTCTAATATATTTCAAGAGTGTGTCTTGTAAATTTAAGTTTACTCCAAATAACAAAGCACTTTTCCTAAACTCCCATGTATAATCTTGGACTGTTTGGCCTTTAAGCTACCTAAAATTTTGCTAGCTCATAATGGATTTTTGCATATAAGCTAAATGATAAAACTGCCTTTTAATTACGGAAACAAATAAACAAATTCAACCCAAGAAATGGATATATTACCATGGATTTGCATTTCCTCTTGAGTCTTTGCTGCCCACCAAACTAGTGTAGCTCCTTCTAGCCTCGGTGAAGCCAACTGAACCTTTATGTCATCTTCTTGAAGGTTTTGAATTCTACAGCATACCTCCAACTGTCGAATCCAATTGTCTAACTTTTCTGCATTCACTTCTCCATTATACATGGGAAGTTCAAAATTTATGTCTAATTTCAGTAATGGAGTTTTCCTTTTGGGTATTTTGAATGAGTATGGGTAGTGGTGGTAGTGGAAGATGATGTTGTGTGAGATGGTGAAGATGATGAGGAAGATGATGAGGATGGTTGAGATGGAGGTGGCTTTTCACCGTTCCCTTTGGAATCCTTATTTTCATCTTTTTGGTCCTCTGAGATTCCTTCTCCGTGTGGAGGTTTAGAACTCTCTCTAACCATTCTAGTGTTCCTCTCTTCATAGAGGACTCTAACCATCTCAGTCAAAGTACAGAAAGATTTCTTGAATTATTTCTCTTTTGAAGAGGGACCTTCATGCTATCTTTCTCCATACATAATGGCTTATGGATTCAGGCCCAAAAATTTGTACTGATTGTATCTTTTCAATCACTTCATCCTCTTGTGCAATATGTGCCTCTTTTATCTCAACTAATGGAGATGGAACTTGAGGTGATTCAGGTGCTACCTTGAGTGGTCCTTTGGGTGAGGATGATTCTTTCTCAACCTTCTTCTTTCTTGCCCTAATCTCAGGACTAGCTATCAATAACTTCCCTTCTCCTCTCTGCAACTTCAACCTTGTAATCATAACAACAACTGCAACGATTAAACCCTTCAATAAAATCAAGCAAGCAACATTGTGCTTTAATACCGACTTGATATGAAATTGATTGCTAGTTAATGTTGTTCTAATATCATTTCTAGATATCAAATTTTCTTTGATTTGGTTTGCTTATCCATAAAGAGTTTATCCATGGTCATGTGATTGTCAATTCATCTAAATTGGTGAAATTTAGTGTTTTGCATGAACTTAAAAGCATGAATTTAAATGGCTGAATAACAACATATAAAAACACAACAAGCACAAATAACAGAGCCCAATACACAAAGTTTTGTTGGAGTTCACCTCTCTTGGGCTACATCTCCCTGGTCTAGCCTCATAGTGTGGGCCTTTTTATTAGCCTCAATAGTGCTCAAATTGTTGTTACATGCATCCAATGCTCTTGTAACCTATTCCAATGAGTTTAAAACATTCAAATATATCATAAATGACTATTTGTTTACTCAATTTGATTATCAGTTGCTTTGGAAATGGTATCTAACACTTGGTGGCCCTAGGCTTCAAGTGACAAAAAACACTTGTAGATAACCTCTTCTACCTCTTAAACATGCTCCAATGAGTTCCTAGCATGCCAATTAGTCAAAAATGACTATTCATTTTCGAAATTTGGCTAAGAATTGCCTAAGTTATGGAAAAACCAATTTTTCCTAGAAAACCTTCACTAAATTTGGAGAGACTCCAGTTAAGTCTACCAAGTTTGGTTGCAATTCCGGATTTGGTGACTCCCCCATAAATTTTGCCAAATTAATCAACGAATTAATTAAATTTAATTGTGATTAGTGGTGCACTAATTGCACTTAACGCTGGCCCCTAGCTCCTGGTTCAAGCGCATGGTCACATGGGGTGGGAGCTGGCCCGCAGGGCTAGCTCCCACCACCCCCACCATCATAAATAAACACGTGTTTAATTAACATTTCACGACAACATAATTCAAGTCTTGCTCTAGCGGTATGTTGGTAATGTATGGTAGTTATGTGGGGGAAGTCATGGGTTTCTTTCTTGCCCTCCCCCATCATGTTTTTCTTTGATAAAATAAATGTACCACCAAAACTTTGACATACGCCATTTGTTTACCATTTATTTACATGCCATTTGAAATTCGACTTTGGGTAGATGCGAATTCTGGAATAATTCGGATTTATATATATGCGGAATTTATAATTTTATTAATATATTTAAAATATATAATATATAAATACTAATTATATTATAATATATAATTTTAAAAACTATATAATATAACATAAAAATTATATATAGTAATATATATCTATATATATATATATATATATATATATATATATATATATATATATATATATATATATATATATATATATAATATTTAATTAAATAAAAAAAAATCAAATTCCATAATTATTCATTCATTGGAAGTCATTGGAGAAATCACCTCTTCACAAACCATTTGGCGAATCTAAATATGACACTTTTCACAGTGTCACTGGCTGAAATCGAAGAATATTCTCTACAGGTTGACTGGGCATCCAGTCAACCCTAGTCAAACTTTGACTTTGACTTTTTAAACCAAACTTTCAGAAGCTCTAACTTTTGCATACAATGTCATTTTTTTGAATCATTCATGGCATTGTAATCTTGGCAATGAACTCTATCCAGTCATTCAAGTCTGAAGCAATTTTGAGCACTTTCATTTTTTTAGCTAAAATACTAATCCTTGATCATTCCTCCTCACTAGAAGCCTTTTGGACCCCAAAGGCTCTCTTGATCACTAATTATGTTGATGAGGGGACAATTCCCTCATCCTTCCAGTCTTTATCCATTGAAATTTTCCTAAATTCATCATTTGGAGCTTTTCATAAAAAATCAAAATTTTCCTGATTCTGATAACCATCTATTGCTACCTTTGACACCGTCACGCTGCAATATTTTTGAATTTGCATAAAAGTAATCTAATTTTGCAGAAAACATCTTGTTCCTACCTTGTTCAACAATCAAAGGAAACTTGGAATATTTCTCACCTTGCACTTTGTCTCTATGGTGATTTTTAGCTACTTTTGCCTTATACTTGAGTTGACTCTTGCCCAAGTTTCTTTGCCGTTGTAATGTGCCTTTTGGAAACCATCAATGAACATTTGTGAAACCCATGCCTTCTTTGCCAAGTTTCTTTGTCCTCTTCTCTTTGACCTTTACAACTTCTTACACTGAAACCTTGTTTTCAACACCACTCAACACCAATGTTGGCTGCTGCAAATGTTTTTCACCTTCCTTCAAAGGCAACCTGTTATCATTCTGAAACAACTCATTACAAATATAAGCATCTTTATGAAAATTATGATTCAAAACATCTCTTTGTTTAATCATCAACAATGTCAAGTTCTGACCTGCATTCACTAGTCTCTTCATTTTCCCTACATTAACTAAAGAAATGTTCAGTTTCTTGCGATGAGCTCTCACAATATACTTCACCCCACCTTTAAGCAATTGATATTTGTGCTCATAGCGATGAAACACCACTTTCCTATCATACAAATATGGAATTCCCAATATAATTCTAGAAATGTCAAGTGGAACCATGTCTAACTCGACTTCATCAAAAAAGTTTGCAGTAATAACAAATCTAAAAATGCATTTCCTTGAAACCTGTAAATTGGCATCCTTAACTATCCAACCTAAAGGGTATGGTTTATGATGTGGTACAGTTTCAAGTTTAAGCTCTTTAACTAAGTCTTCTAAAATCAAGTTTGCTTGTGATCCACCATCAAAGAGTGCATCAATCTTGGTATGATTTTAGATTACTCTGATAGTGAACAACTCTTCCCTTTTTTCTTCATTTGGGGTGTTGTTGTACTTTCAACATGTTGACCTTTCAAACCCATAGCTTTAATTTTTGTCTCATCTCCTAAATCCGATCCTATTTCCTATTTTAGCTATAGAAACAGTTTTTCCCTTCTCTTTTTCTTTCAATCTATCTCGTTTTAATTCTAGATGAAGTTTCCAACAATGGTCGTCATCTTGGGCAGTCTTTGAACAATTTTTGCATGTGATTTTTTCCTTCTCTTTTTTGATACTTTCATTCTTCTTTCCCTTCCAATTTCCTCCTTTCTCTTTTCCCTTACTGTCACTTTCACCTTTATCCTCTATGTTTTGTTTTCCCCTTGCCTCAAGATGTGTGGCTTGCACACATACTTCATCTAAGTTGTTTGGGTTAAACATAAGGATAGTATGCTGCAAATAGGAATGTAAACCTCCAATATATTCAAAAGTGTGTCTTGTAAATTCAAGTTTACTCCTAATAACAAAGCCCTTTTCCTAAACTCTTGTGTATAAACTTGGACTGTTTGGCTTTTAAGATGCCTCAAATTTTGCCAACTCATAATGGATTTTTGCATATAGGCTAAAGGATAAAACTGTCTTTTAATTGCAGAAACAAATTCAACCGAAGAAATGGATATCTTACCATGGATTTGCATTAAATTCTTCTTGGGTCTTTGCTTCCCACCAAACTAGTGCAACTACTTCTAGCCTCAATGAAGCCAATTGGAGCTTTATGTCGTCTTCTTGAAGGTTCTAAATTCTGTAGTATACCTCCAACTGTCAAATCCAATTGTCTAACTTTTCTACATTCACTTCTCCATTATACATGGGAAGTTCAAACTTTATGTCCAATTTCAGTAATGGAGTTTTTCCTTTTGGGATTTTTGAATGAGTATGGGCAATGGTGGTAGTGGAACATGATGTTGTGTGAGATGGTGAAGATGATGACGAAGATGATGAGGATGGTGGAGATGGAGGTGTCTTTCCACCATTCCCTTTGGAATCCTTCTAATGCAGGAGCATCTGGACTTAGCTAACAATTTGAAAGTCTATTCAGATGTTGTGGCTAAACAAATTGAATTTCATTGACCTGAGTGGTCAAAAGTCAGTTTTTACTAAGAGGGTTGGATCTCTCAAGAAATTAGTTGTATTTCATTATTGTAATAAGTAGATACTGTCTTATTTTAGATCCAAAGATAAGTTATTAGCATAGGCGTGTGATAGAGATGGAAAATAGAGATTGACTATTATAATGTTTAAAAATAGTGATTGAGTTGTTAGGAAGGATTGGATTGATAAAAAGAAGAAAATGTAACGTAGAAGGATTGACAGGGATGAGAGAGGATTGAGTGAAGCAAGAGTCACGTAATAGAGCAAGGATTTCATATTGAAACAAGGGTCTTTTAAAGAAATGTAATTGAGTCAAAGGGTCGAGACTCTGTAACCGTTATTGTAATGATTAGTTGATGTTGCATGTGATTATATATCAAATCTGTGGAAACTCTCGTTTTGCCTTTGTTTCTTTGTATTCGAGAAATAATCGAATATTTTTTTGTTTTTATGATTTATGATATAAAACTCAGAGTTCAATGGAATCAAAACCTTTAGTATTATTAATCATGGTGAAGCTCGCTTAAATCCCAGTCGTTGATCTACGTTCCAACCAATGGTGCGAAACCCCGCCAACCGTTGGATCACCCATATCGCATCACAAAGATTTGTTTACAAGGGGCGGACCTCAAGCCTTGAAGAATAGTGATGTGAAATATCGCATCACAAATAAACATTGTTACATGGTCGGACCACATGCCTTAAGAAATTGGGAAGTGCAAATGCGAAATATCGCATCGCAAGAAATCCTGTGTATGTTACCGGACCCTGGCTGCGGAATAACACGATATGCGATGGAAGTGGGACCATTGACTATATCACATCGCAACACTTTGTATGTAAGGGATGAAACCTGAATGCTTACCCATAGAATCTGGATCCTTGGATCTAATGTGTTACGATCTATAGAGAATCGTGAGAAGTTATATTTAAAAGGGTGGGAATCAGAGAGTCACAGTAAGGGGGCACTATAAATGGGATAACAAATGTGGGGGCCGATTGTTGATACTTCTTGAAACAATTTATTCCTGTGTCATTTGTGGTATGAGAGTAGAGATTAAGGTTGATTATAGTAAACATGCTGCCAAGGAGAGGAGTTGGCATTGGTCGAGGAAGACCGGAAGCAAATGCAGTTTTGCTGGAGGAGATCTGAAGTCTGCGTGCGAGGATGGAAACAATTGAGACTTCTCAAAGAAGAACACTTGATGAAGGGGATGACAGTGCTAAAGAAGAATCTTCTGAGGAAGAAGAAGAGGAGGAAAATGAAACTACCATAGTTATTAAGATGTTGGCGAAAGTAGGAAGAAAACCAAAGGTGGAAATTCTTAAGTATGAAGGGAGTCTCAATGCAGAAGAGCTAATGGATTGGATCAGGTCATTAGACAAATATTTTGACTATGAAGAAGAAGTTGATGACAAGAAGAAGGTGAAATTTGCAGTTACCAGATTGAAGGGTCATGCATATATTTGGTGGGATGAGCTTCAGACATCCAAAACAAAGAAAGGAAAGTCTAAGATCAAGCAATGGGACAAAATGGTGAGTAAGATGAAAGCCAAATTTATGCCTAAAGATTATCAGTTAAATATTTTTAAACAGTTTCAGAATTTAAGGCAAAAAGGAATGTTTGTTAAAGAATACACAAAAGAGTTTTATAGATTGAGTATTAAAGCAGGACATGCAGAAGATGAAATGGAGAAGGTATCCAGATATATCAATGGATTACGATATGACATACAAGACGAGATCAGCTTGTTAAGTCTGAAGACTATTTAGGATGCCTATCAAGCAAGTTTTAAGGCAGAGGAGAAGATGTTGAGAAAACAGAATCAGAGGAATAGAGGAAGAAGCTCAGTAAGAGGTAGAGGAACTACCAAACCAAGGGGACAACAACTTCAACATGAAGCAGGAAGTTCAAGTAGCAGACCACCAAAGAGAGGGCATTTTAATAGAGGAATATTTGTTCCCAGAGGAAGGGGCCAAGGAAGATATATCCAGTGCTACACATGTGGAGATTAAGGACATGTATTATGGGACTGTCCTCATAATAAACTAGCAAGTCAGAGGAATGCGAATGTGGCTGAAGAAAATCCAGAAACACCTCGAATTATGGAAAAGGAAGAACCCCCTAGAGTAGGAGAATCCCTGTTGTTGAGAAGGACATTGCTTAAGATAGAGAAAGAGATTGCAGAACCAACGCAGAGGAAGAATTTATTCAGAATTACCTGTAAATCAAAAGGTAAGTGTTGTAAAGTAATAATTGACAATGGAAGCACTGGTAACCTTGTTTCTACAGATATGGTGGAAAATCTCGGATTAGAAAAGACAGTGCACCCTACTCCTTACAAAGTGTCGTGGTTGCAGAAAGGACATCAGATTATTATGACAAAACAATGCAAGGTTGGAATACGGATGTAATATTATGCAATGTAATGCCAATGGATGTATGCCATGTATTGTTGGGGATACCGTGGCAATTTGATCAGAAAGCTATTCATGATGGGAGAAAAAACACTTATACTCTGGAGAAGGATGGAAATAAACATACATTGCTGCGATTAAAGGATGACTGCAGAAAGGAGTTGTTGCAAGAGATTGGGAAAGGTGAAGAAATACATTTTGTTGTCATAGGGAGACCGAAGGTAATTTTAAATTCCACAAACTTAGATGATTTACCTGAAGAAATCAAAACTCTGTTAAATGATTTCGCTGATATTATTGTGGATGAGTTGCCAAATGCATTACCACCGATCAAGAGTATTAGTCATCATATTGATCTAATACTAGGAGCGAGTTTGCCAAATAAAGCAGTGTATAGATTAACTCCTCAAGAGAGTGCAGAAGTTGGAAGACAAGTGCAAGAAATGATGGATAAGGGATTAATTAGAGAGAGTCATAGTCTGTGTGCTGTACCAACAACACTTAGTCCAAAGAAAGGAGGTGAATGGAGTATGCGCACAGATTCCAGAGCCATAAACAAGATCACAATCAGGTATAGATTTCCTTTGCCATGCATGGATGATTTAATGGATTGTTTGATTGGATCAAATTATTTTACTAAAATAGATCTAAACAATGGATATCATCAAATAAGAATTCAAGAAGGAGATGAATGGAAGACTACATTTAAAACAACCAGTGGGTTGTATGAGTGGTTAGTGATGCCTTTTGGACTCACTAATGCACCTAGCACATTCATGAGATTGATGAACTAATTCTTGAAGGAATATGCAGGCAAATTTGTTATTGTTTATCTTGATGATATTCTAGTTTTCAGTAAAAGTAAGGAAGAACATCTAGATCATCTTAAATTGGTTTTAAGAACTTTGCAGAAAGAGAAACTACTGATAAATCTAAAGAAATGTAGTTTCATGAAAGAAAGATTAACTTACTTGGGATTTGTAGTTTCTAAAGAAGGATTGAAAATGGATCCAGAGAAAGTCCAAGCAATTTGGAACTGGCCTATTCCTAGAAATATATTTGAGGTAAGAAGCTTCCATGGTCTTGCAAGTTTCTACAAAAAGTTTATCAAAGGTTTTAGTTAGATTTGTACACCAATTCTTGAAACAATTGAGGAGACTAATCAACCGTTCAAGTGGACAGAAGTAGCCGACATGAATTTTAAATTGATGAAGAGGAAAATCACAGAGGAACCAATTTTAGCTTTGCCTGATTTTGAAAAAGAATTTCAACTTGAAACAGATACTAGTGGAGTTGCAGTTGGCGCAGTTCTAAGTCAGGAACAAAGACTGATAGTGTACTTCAGTGAGAAATTGAATGAATCAAAGAAGAAGTATTCTTCTTACAATAAAGAGTTTTACGCTATTGTACAAGCCTTGAAAAAATGGAGACATTATTTGCTGCCAAAGGAATTCATATTATATTCAGACAATCATGCATTACAGTTCATAAATAACCAGCTAAAATTGAACCAAAAGCATCCAAGTGGGTAGAATTTTTGCAAAGCTTTACTTTTGTGATAAAGCACACAAGTGGCAAGTTGAATAAAGTCGTTGAAGAATTCAAAGTTGGTGTTGTAGGATTTGAAGAAATGATTGAAATGTACAAAGATGATGCAAATTTCAAAGATATCTATATAGCAATTCAAAATCCATTAGTTCATAACAGAAGTCAATGGTTAGATTATATCATCCAAGGAGGCTTATTGTTTAAAGGCAACAAGTTGTTTATTCCCAAATGTTCTATGAGGGAAAACATAATGAAGGAAAAACATAGTGGAGGATTATCTGGTCACTTTGGACAAAATAAAACCTTTGCTCAGGTGAATGCTTTTTATTATTGGCTAAAAATGCAAACTGATGTTAAGTTGTTTGTTGAGAAGTGCAGGATATGTCACCATGCTAAGGGGAGAAGTCAGAACATTGGATTGTATCAACCATTTCCAATACCAGACCGACCGAGGGATGCAGTTAGCATGGATTTTGTTTTGGGATTACCAAAAACTCAAAGAGGGAATGATTCCATTTATGTTGTGGTAGATATATTTTCCAAGATGGCACATTTCATTGCTTGTAAGAAGACTAGTGATGCAACACATATAGCTAATCTATTTCTTTTTCAGAAATTGTAAGATTACATGGATTTCCTATAAGTATTGTGTCTGATAGGGATACAAAGTTTGTAGGACATATCTGGAGAACTCTTTGGAAGAAACTAGGAGATAACCTCAATTTCAGTTCAGCATACCACCCTCAAACAGATGGATAGACTGAAGTAGTAAATAGGAGCTTGGGAAACCTATTGAGAAGTTTAGTGTATCAAAATCTTAAACAATGGGATTTAGTACTAGTTCATGCTAAATTTGCTTATAATGACACTCCAAACCGAAGTACTGGAATGAGTCCATTTCATATTGTTTTTGGAATGAATCCAAGAGGTGTGTATGAGCTCAAAAATTTGGGTAAATAGGAGACAAGAAGTGCAAAAGATGAAGAGTTTGTAGAACAGATGCAAGGACTACAAGAAGATGTCAAAAGTAGATTGTAGGAAAGCAGTAGAAAATACAAACAGAGAGTAGGTATGAAAAGAAGAGAGAAATAATTCCAAGTGGGAGATTTAGTGATGGTATATTTGAGAAAATAAAGATTTCCTGCTAAGACTTACAATAAACTAAAAATGAAAAAGATAGGACCATGTAGAATTATAAGAAATTTTTCAGCTAATGCATATGATATTGAATTGCCAGAAGGGATTGGAATATCACCTATTTTCAGTATTGCAGATTTGTATCCATGCAAAGGGACAAAGACAGAGCTACGGGGGGAAACTATAGAAGATGAAGTTCAAACCTTGAACTGGGAAGAACAACTACCAAAGACTGTTAAGGAAGAAGTGGAAGTTGTTTTGGAGAAAATAGTATCCAAAAGAACCAGAGGACAAACTTATTTTCAACATATGGTCAAATGGAAAGGACAACCAGTGGAGGATGCTAGTTGGTTAACAAAAACTGAGCTGCAGAAGTATGGAATAAGCCCTAGTCTGAGGGATGATTTCTTTCTTCCCTGGGAGTCTGATGCAGGAGCATCTGGACTTAGCTAGCAATGTGAAATTCTGTTCACATGTTGTGGCTAAACAAGTTGAATTTCACTGACCTGAGTGGTCAAAACTCAATTTTTACCAAGAGGTTTGGATCTCTCAAGAAATGAGCTATATTTCATTACTGTAATAAGTAGAAATTGTCTTATTTTAGATCCAAAGATAAGTTGTTAGCATAGGTGTGTGATAGGGCTAGAAAATAGAGATTGACTTTTAGAATGTTTAAAAATAGAGATTGAGTTGTTAGGCAGGATTGGATTGATAAAAAGAAGAAAAATGTAATGTAGAAGGATTGGCAGGGATGAGAGAGGATTGAGTGAAGAAAGAGTCACGTAATAGAGTGAGGATTTCATATTGAAACAGAGGTATTTTAAATAAATGTAATTAAGTCAAAGGGTCAAGACTCTGTAACCGTTGTTGTAATGATTAATTGATGTTGCGTGTGATTATATATCAAATTTGTGGAAACTCTCATTTTTCCTTTGTTTCTTTGTATTCGGGACAGAATCGAATATTTCTCTGTTTTTATGATTTATGACATAAAACTCAAAGTTCAATGGAATCACAACCTTTAGTATTATTAATTGTGTTGAAGCTTGCTTAAATCCTAGTCGTTGATCTACGTTCCAACCAACGGTGCGAAACCTTGCCAATCGTTGGATCACCCATATCTCATCGCAGAGATTTGTTTACAAGGGGCTGACCTCAGGCCTTGAAAAATAGCGATGTGCAATATCACATCGTGAATAAACATTGGTATGTGGTCGGACCGCAAGCCTTAAGAAATTGCAAAGTGCGATTGCAAAATATCAAGTTGCAAGAAATCATGTGTATGTTACCAGACCCCAGTTGCGCAACAATGTGATATACGATGGAAGTGGGACCATTGACTATACAACACTCTGTATGTAAGGGCTGAGACCTAAATGCTTACCCATATCGATTTGTGATTGCGATATAATCTAGACCGTTGGATCTAATGTGTTACGATCTACGAAGAATCGTGAGCAGTTCTATTTAAAAGGGTGGAAATCATAGAGTCGCAATAAAGGGGGACTGTAAAGGAGATAACAAACGCGGGGGATGATTGTTGATACTTCTTGAAACAATTGATTCTTGTGTCACATTATTTTCATATTTTTTGTCCTCTAAGCTACCTTCTCCATGTGGAGGTTTATAACTCTCTCCAACCATTCTAGTGTTCCTCTCTTCATAGAGGACTTTAACCATCTCAGTCGAAGTATAGAAAGCTTTCTTGAATTCCTCCTCTTCTGAAGAGGGATCTTCATGCTCTATGTCTCCAACATAATGGCTTATGTATTCAGGCTCAGAAATTTGTACTGGTTGTACTTCTTCAATCATTTCATCCTCTTGTGCAATTTGTGCCTCTTCTATCTCAACTAATGGAGATGGAACTTGAGGTGATTCAGGTGCTTTCTTGAGTGGTCCTTTGGGATAGGATGATGCTTTCTCAACTTTCTTCCTTCTTTTCCTAATCTTAGAACAAGCTTTCAATAACTTCCCTTCTCCTCTTTGCAACTTCAACCTTGTAATCATAACAACAATTGCAACTATTAAACCCTTCAAGAAAATCAAGCAAGAAACCTTGTGTTCTAATACCAACTTGATCTGGAATTGATTGCTAGTTAATGTTGTGCTAATATCATTTCTAGATATAAAATTTTCTTTGCTTTGGTTTGCTTATCCATAAAGAGTTTATCCATGGGCATGTGATTATCAGTTCATCTAAATTGGTGAAATTTAGTGTTTTTCCTGAACTTAAAAGCATGACTTTAAATGGCTGAACAATAGCATATAAAAACATAGCAATCACAAATAAGAGAGCTCAATACACAATTTTTTGTTGAAGGAGTTCACCCCTCCTAGGCTACATCTCCTTGGTCCAGCTTCATAGTGTGGGCCTTTGTATTAGCTTCAATAGTGCTCAAATTGTCTTTACATACATCCGATGCTCTTATAACATGTTCCAGTGAGTTTAAAACATTCAAATCTATCCTAAATGACTATTTTTTTACTCAATTGGGTTACCAGCTGCTCTGGGAATGGCCTCCAACACCTGGTGGCCCTAGGCTTAAAAAATATTCAAGTGACAAAAAACACTTGTATATGACCTCTTCTATCTATGAAACCTACTCCAATGAGTTCCTAGCATGAAAATGAGCCAAAAATGACCATTCATTTTCGAAATTTGGCTAAGAATTTCCCAAGTTATGGAAAAACCAATTTTTCCTAGAAAACCTCCGCTAATTCTGGAAACTCTAGTTAAGTCTGCCAAGTTTGGTGGCAGTTCCAGATTTGGTGGCTCCTCCATAAATTTTTCCAAATTAATCAATGGATTAATTATATTTAATCATGATTACTGGTGCACTAATCATGCTGAGCACTAGCCCCTAGCTCCTAGTTTAGGCGCATGGTCACATGGGGTGGGAGCTGGCCCGTAGGGCTGGCTCCCACCACCCCCACCATCAGCAATAAACACATGTTTAATTAAAAATTTGCGGCAACATAATTCAAGTCTTTCTCTAGTGGTACATTGGTAATGTATGGTAGTTATGCGGGTGAGGTCGCGGGTTCCTTTCTTGCCCTCCCCCCATCATGTTTTTCTTTAATAAAATAAATGCACCACCGAAACTTTGACATACACCATATATTTACATTCCATTCAAAATTCGACTTTGGGTAGATGCAAATTTTTGGAATAATTTAGATTTATATATAGGAGTTGTCTTTAGTGTGACTTTTTGGATTTTCCGATGCCAGAATCCAGTAGAAAAATTTGAGGTGAAATCTTTATTTGTGTTATTTAAACTGGGTTTCTGAGTCTATATATGGATTCAACACCCTCAAAAACCTCTAGATTGTTTATGAGTTACCCATCAACTTGCAATTCAATAAATTCCTCTTGGATTTTAGAGAAATTAGACTGGAAAAACAGACAAGAAAAGCTTCCAAGAAGTTGCACTAAAGACAATTCTTATATATATGCACAATTTATATATTTAATTAATATATTTAAAATATATATATATATATATAATATATATTATATATATATATATATAATCAAATTCCACAATTATTCATTCCTTGGAAGTCATTGGAAAAATCACATCTTCAAAAAACATCTAGCGAATCTGGAGATGCCACTTGTCACAATGTCACTGGCTGAAACTAGAGAATATTCTCTGCATGTTGACTGGGCATCCATTCAACCCTAGTCAAACTTTGACTTTGAATTTTTTTTTACCAAACTTTCAGAAGCTCGAACTTTTGCATACGATGTCGGTTTTTTGAACTATTCACAGCATTGGAATCCTGGCGATGAACTCTATCCAGTCATTCAGGTTTGAAGCAATTCTAAGCACTTCCATTTTTTAGCTAAAATATTGATCCCTGATCATTAAGTTACTTGGACAAGTAGAAATCAATATAACAAGGCAAGAAAAGGGAGTTATCCTAAACTTTACTCATGCATGACCAATGCGTTTGTGACATTTAAATTAAGACAAATGTATGGTAGTGCTATTTAGTACAATTTCTCATAGAAGACGATAATGGTAAATGAATTTTGAATATATTATTATTTTTAAGCAAATAGTGCAAACATAATTGATATCTCGGTGGGTTGAAACTTAAATTGGAACCGCGTGGAGGTGTATTTATCAATTGGCACAGCCATTGGGGAGATAAAACAATGATGAGCGTACAATGATGTTGCTAACTCTTATTGAGTGCTAGTTACTGATCCTTGTTGGGTTGATAATCATGTTCATGACTTTTGATGGATACATAAATAATAATTGATGATCTCTGTAATAGAATTTGAGATACTTATATATGTATACATGTTTATTAAATGATGATCAATGGAAACTAATGACAACCTTGATAATTGTGAATTTAGGACAAGCTGGATGAAGTAACCCTGGTTGAACCTTTGCACATTTTCAATTAGAGAAATTATGTTGTCAAAGCAAGCAGTTACCCAGGTTAAGTGTAACGAAAGCATGTCAGCTAAAAGAGGCTAGTTGGGAAGATCAAAATAAATATTTTGTGAGTGAGGCACATTCCAACCTGTTTTGAAGGCTAGGAGACGCCAAGGGCGATGTTTGTCTTAAGGGGCGGGGGAGATTTAACTCCCCTCAATGAAAAGTAAATATTTAATTTACTTTTACTATGGTAACTTAGTAAACTGTGGCCTGCATGGAAGTCTAGTGGAAAATTTAATTTTGATTTTGTTTAGAAGATGGTTATGGCCGGCCAGGGAATTTATGGTAAAAGTCACTAAGTGAAAGTTTTATTTACCAGAGAGCTAGAGGAGAGTTACTCCCACCCCTAGAGAAAAATCGTCTTAGTTGGGAAACAGAGGCCAAGAGGTTATGGGAGGAAAATACTTGAGGCATCTAAGAAGAGATACTAGAAAACATTTGATTCCTTGAACAAGATGTTGTTTAGGAAGGGTAGGATGCTGCCAAACAAGGTATTCTTGAGCTAGTTGGCCAGTGGAAATCTTGAATTAGAATTGGAGTTTATGATATCCCAAGTTGGACTTGTTTGGTTCTAGAGGATTTAGAAAATACTTGGTGAGGTCCCTGTCAACTATTGTTATGGAAATGCAACTAGCACGGGGGGACGACTAGTAAAGACTACCATTCTCATTAGTTGAGAGGAGTGAAATTTATTCCATGAGAATTTCCTGGTGGTGTAAGCTTGAACAAGATAAGAATCTTTATTTGACTGGTTTCCATAACTAAGTGTTTCCTATCACTGTATCACAAAATACTTTTGTATATATGACTAGTTATGATAACAATATCTTTGTAAAGATGATAGGCTATAATATAAATATCTATGTAAATATGACTGGTTATAGCACAATAATAAATTTTGTTTGGGGGAAATGTGTTGTGATGAATAAAAAAAAAAACATTTCATAAATACATATACATTATTATTCTCACTATTGAAGTAAAATAATAAGAAAGGAGCCTTGCCTTCCATGTGGCTATGGTGCAATTGATAAATTTTTTGAGTGCAAGGCAGACATGTAAGTGACATGGAAAAATTGCCTATTGAAATGGTAAATTGTTTGTAGGTTGTTATTCTATAATTTTATGGGATTTATGTGTAAAAAAATACATGTATGGTCTCATAATAGTTATAATAGGAAATAGTATACAAAAATATATAATGTGATATTCTGTGACAGAAATGAGTATTCCTTGTTTTTGTAAAAGAAAAAGGACTCTGGGTTAGGGATTAAGCCCATTCAACGGTAATCAACGTCGTAAGCCAGTCCTGACAATTTATTTTTACGTCAACCCCTTTCATATAAACATTTTGTATGTAAATTGAAAAGAGAAACTTCTTAGTAGTGTTGCATATTAAATTTATAATTCTAATAGTGAGTGTATCCTCAATGACCACTGTAAGAAGGTCTAGGCTAGAGTTTAGCCTAGGCCAAGTTGAAAACATTTAGCTGCCCCAAGAAATTTCACAAGCTTCGACCTATGTGATTGAAGGGTTATGGGAGTAGAGACAAGAGGGTTAGACTCACTTTGTCAAATATAGTGAGATACCAGGTTAATGAAACCAAGTTCCTTGGTCTTGCTTGTAAATTAAAATACACACACACACACACACACACATAATAACGATTATTCTAGTGTTAAAATCAAGAAAATAAACACCAGAAGGAAAAATGTGATATTCATGTTCTAATAATAACTAATATTAACCCCATAATAATAACAAGTACTTTATGGTTATTGTTAAGAATATTTTGTTCTGATTTTAACTGAACTACTAATACCCAAACCTAAGAGGAAATATAATTCTTAACAATAACCATAAAGTACTTGTTATGCATAGAGTTCATAGCAACCACAATGCATCTCATAAAGAGGAACACATATTGAATAAAGTGGTGACAATGTCTCTAACTAATTACATAATTTTTCTAACCAAAATACATTCAGAATGCGGATAATAGAGCCCTGGACATTAGACCCTTCCAGTCTGAGAAACTCGAAATCATAATAGTAAACCAAAAGTCAATTGTGAGCACCTATGCAGCTATAAGCTATGTGATGAACTTACATCACGAAGAAAAGTGGTGAGCTTTGATGAAAACCCGTTCCATGTTACAACGTGCCTGCAGAAGAGTTTGATAGTAATGAAATGAGAATCTATAGTTATAACAACAAGAAATCAAATGTACTAGTTGAAACGATACAGTTGGGTCCTATATAGCTAAAGTAGAATCCCAAGGGTGATGGGCTTCAAACCCTTATCCCATAAAATGGAGTTGAAGTTGAACCCATAGTTGAACATTAACCAGATCTCTTCGAGCATAGAAATGAATTCCTTAACAAAATCAATGAGGGCATGCCCTAACTTGTTCAAACCTCTGTGATAACCTAAATGTTTAGAGTAATCTTTTGAAGGTAGGCCACCGGCTTGGTAATCTAGATAAGCAACAAGGTCAACCCAGGGGGAAACACCTATAAAAGAAAAGAAAAATTAGCGGCAAAACCAGTGAGAGATATACAAACAAAAACCTCTTTTCACAAGAAAAAAATATAAACAAAAAATAAATAAATAAATAAATAAATAAATAAATAAATAAATAAATATATATATATATATATATATATATATATATATATATAATATAACAATACCAAACTCACTGATGAAGTACCTCACCAGAATGCAGGTGTAGGATTTTTCAGTTTGTCACCAAAATTCTGACTCCGTTCTATTGTACTATGAAACAAACCCGCCCCCCCGAATTATTAAGAAAACAATAGCTAAGGTTAGAGTTATAAATGGGGACCCTTTTAAATTTTTAGGCTTAGGATAATAATACCTAAATCTAAGAAAATACCTAGCAAAACCTTGCAAAATGAACTAAGGATGAAATCCACATTGCAAATCACAAATCGCACTTTTCCGCATGACTATCTTAAAACACTTTAAAAAAATTGCAATCTGCGATTAGTTCCCCCACTATGATAACTTGATAAATAACACCTTTTCATTTCGCAATCACATTTTTCACTTCGCATACTTCGCAAGAAACTTAGCCATGCCATTAGAATGTTCGTTAGTGATTTGCGAAATGTGATATTGCGATATCCACAATTGCATTTCGCTTGATGCATTTGGTAGTGCTATAATCTATCCCTTTAAAGATTGTAATGTGCGATTAAGAGCAGTAAAACGTGTGAAATAATTACATTTTAAATACAAAAACGAATGAATTGACAGGTTAATAAATACTTAGTGGCTCGAGGAAGGACAATCATTTTCCAGGTTATGGGTAGTTAACATCGAGTATCTCATTAAGACTTTCTCATGATCCAAAGTCCTTTCAGAGAAGCTTTCAGTCTTAATTACTTGATATCATCTGCGCTGATATATCTTGTCTATTTTAGGCAAGCTACAAAAGACCTGTCACAAAGAAAGGTGATGCAGAAACAGAGCAAGCAAACCATTGTTGAATTTGAGTTTATAGAGATGGCTCCTATCTTTGCTAATACAGTTTGTGATGATGCCGGAGGCACAATAGCTTGGGAATTTATTTACAATAGGCTAGAGGACAAACATCCTAATATCATTGTCATGAGAGCAACAATTGACTCAACAAGGCCTTTAGGACTTCAATGCAGAGATGCTTCTTGTTATTTCCTTCATAAGATTGGAGCAAGAGCTAAAATCCTCCCATACACGAATATGATCAGATGGGTGATCAAAAACCTTATCATTGAAGATATGCAATTCAAGAATTCAAGAATGGAGCTCATAGGGTCATTCAGAGCAGAGGACTTAAAGAACATGTACCACATACCTAACCCGCAGGATATCTACGACAAAACATTTGTGGCTAAGTTCGCAAAGAAGAACCCAGACCCTTTCAAGCTAATTTAGGGTTGGAGAGTGTTGGACAACAAGTTCAAATATGAAAAAATGGGTATGTTTGCTATAGCCTCTTTGGAAAACCCCTACAACTATGCAGTAACAATGTTATGTAGATTATATGGGCTACCCAATAATATTAAGTTTTCAATAGAATGGATTCCTCAGATTGATGACTGCGTTAATTCCCATATCATGAATTGGGCCTCCATCCTATCTAATAACCTAGCCACCACCATTACTGAATATCAACAAAAGAAAGCCTCCTCTTCAGATAACCTCCCTCTATTCTATTTTAGTGCCTACATTATGGATGCTATCTGTTTTTGCATGACATTTCCAACCATGGGTTGAAAATGGACCTTACAGGACCCCTACCCAATCCATCTCAGTCATAAACAAATATGGGAATCGCATTACATACCCCACTTCTATAAGATATTTCATGTTGTTGTGTTGCCCCTACATCAAATAATTTTCAATTAGAAAGCCCCTAGGTTTTCCCAAGATGCTGCAACAAACCTCTTTATTGTTGGCAAATATTTCATTGAAGAATGGTTCACCTACATTAGGGTTTTTGGTAGCACAACCAATCCACATTTCCTTCCTTTATATGTTTATGATAAATTATTAGCAAGAGAGATTGCCTAACAGACCGTGCGAAAGGGATTGACTAAAGTTCTCAAAGATGGCAAGAAGTCATTATGGCCCTCCTTCCCTGTCAAATGCGGTTTTGTTGCTTTAGCAAATTTTGTTCATGCTACTAAAGAGTCAGCACATATGGAAGTCCTTAGGCTTCATAATTTTCCTAAGAGGAAATTTGATCCAAATAAAGTGGCATATAATGTCACTACTAGAGTAAAGCTCAAGCCATACAACCATGAAGATAATTATTTTGAGGACTTGTTACAGTCGGTCGTATCGTTCAAACAAGCATTAGAATGGGAAAAGGTGAATCTGAAACCTGACTATTTTCAAAGATTTCAAGAATTTAGAAATGAGAGGCTCTAGGTGATCCTAATGCATTTATTAAAGCTCGAGGATAAGCCTACACCAAGTGTCACTGTTGATAGTGGAGGTCCTAGTTCTCGAGTAGACTCTTAAGTAAACACTAAGAAGACACCATAAACAGGGAAACCCCAGGATGCAGATAACACAATCGAGTCCAGTAGGAAGTCAGTTGAGAAACAAGTGATGAGCACCTTGACTACAAAGATTAGTTCAGAGGTCAAAGGCAATAGTTTGGAGTATGAGCGGGATTAGTTTAATCAGAAATTGCAAGGCACTCCCAAAGCCACAAATACCCAAGAAAGTGGAATGTAAAAATCCTTTGCATGTTCATAAGGATACAGAGCCCAAGTCTATCGACGAATATTCCAAGCCTATGGAGGAACAAGTGACAACTTCCCAACATACTAAAATTATCCTTGCTCTTCCCATATCAGAAATTGCTTTGAAATTAACTGAAATACCTCCACTTGATGTGTTCTATCTCTCCACAAGGTTGTAGTAATAAGGTAGAGAAAAAAGAGAAGGGTATATACACCCTAATTCCCACTTGGAAACGAGTTGATGGACGTTGTTTGGAAGGATATTCCTTTCAATCCAGTCAAGAACTTGACTAGACTATCACAGTTCACAATCGCATATGCATCGGCCACTACGGAAAAGGCTACTGAAGTCTCTATTTTGTTAAGGGAAAATTAGGAGATAATTGCACATCTCGAGCTACAGTTCGAAGCAGGGAAAGAAAGCGTAAATAGGCAAGAAACTGAGCAACTTGCACAATTGCAGAAAGACATGGAGTTCTTGAAAATAAGCCATGAAGCCGATATATCAGCCAAAAACATGCAACTCCAAGAAATGCAGCAATCCATGGAAAGATACAAGGATGTTCCCACTACTGAGGAGTTTATTAAAGAGACACTGGAATTAAATTCCCTTCAAGTGAAACACCCGGAGTATTTCTACCAAAATATGTCACACATTACTCCTTATCTAACTACTAGTGACCAACTGACACATAAGGCAATCGACCAGATAATGGAGTTTAACAATTTAAACACCAGAATCTCTGAGTTCGTCGAATGGTAGGAAACAAAAGATGGAAGGAAAGCCAATCTACCCGAGATTGAGGAAACTCATAAAGATATTCTCTTCACATATTGGGATACAAGAATCAAACAAGACGAGATAGTAGTTGCAAGGTTAGCCGGGTAATCAAAGAATATCATTAAGGTAGTGAATCACATTCTTTCACCACCAATCTCATTAAAGAAGGAAATATAAAATAAATGTCCGATTTAAATTCTTTGTATAAAAGATGGAAAGAAAAGGTAGGGAGTGAAAGAGGGGTAATTAAAAATTTACCACGACCAACTGGGAGTCGTATTGGCAGTATCTTTTTAAGCCACACAGGCAGATTATGACTCTCAACTATTCCTTTCATACGACTCAACAGATGTTGCCAACTCTCACCAATGTGATCTTCACAGGATAGCTCAGGACACATTTCGGGGCACCTCCTCAAATTCAACCAATGACCGATATTTGTGATTTAAAGGGCAAGCTGGCAGATACCAAGTCATCCTCTTAGTTCTATCCATTTATCCTATGTTTATTTTATGAGTTCGTTACCTAGTTAGGAAGAAGGTTGTTTGAAACCTCCTCAAATTTTGTATAATCTATTTTTTCACATTAGTTAGAATAATATTTATACCCTCCGCATGCATTTAAAGGAGGGTCTAGAATTTTATCAAAAACATCTGTAAAGAATGCACTATTATAAGCTTGTGAATGATTTGGTGAAATTATGGAACATGATCATTTCTTTTAGATATCAAACTACTTTCCTTTGTTGATGCACTTTTTTATTCTTGGGAGACAATTTGATTTGAAGAAAGAAGTTGGACTATGTCATTTGTCAAATGAGCAGGACTTCATACATATGGTACTATTATCTTGTATGATTTATTCTATTTACATTTAATTAGTGGAAAAACTTTACTTTCATGAATTGTATGTGAGATTTATTGTTTCTGTTAAGCGTTAATTGCACTTTTATATGATGCCTAGTTGAAATTGTGATTTTCATATATAACTCATCATATATGTGCTATATTTTGTAAATTCCTTTGACTAACTATTTAGGCAAAGGAATTATCTTTTACATTATCATCTATGTTTAGTCATGTTCAATCTTTATTATCACATGTTAAACAAATATCTTTGTAGATCACATACCACATAGGAATACTCGAGTTTATATCAGAATAAGTTAGTTAGAGAATTGTATCATAGAATAGGTCATTTAGATTATCATTATTCTATTGAAAACACTCATGAACCACCCAATCTCATCTTAAAACCCACACTGGGAAACTGGTCCCATTATCCCCAGCCGGAGCCACCACTTTAAATGGAAAAGGTGTTGTCTTAAGGTCCAGACCAGGTGGTTATCCCCCATGTTTCGACAGTAGAAGCCCACAACATTTTGGCACTAGAATGAGGGCATTCAACTGTGAAGCATATAAACCTAAAGATCATTCAAAAATAATTCATAAGAGTAAAATAACCTCCACCATTTCTACACCTTTTGAATATCGTTCAGAATCTCCTGATCAGAAGTTTGAAGTTGTAGAAACATCTCCCTCGTCTCTTGAAGTAGTAAGGAAACCACCCTCTCTAGATTACACTCCCTAGTCTCCTGAAGTTCATTATTTGATACTTGGGGTCACCCCTTTCGAGTTCCCCATCCCTCCATGATGTAGTAAAGTTACTTCATCAAGATCTGAATCATATACCAACGAGATCACATCACCTTTCCATCCATTCACTTCCCCATCCACCTCTACTCAATCCATGACTTCTCAACTATCCACTTCTCCAATTAGTACTACCATTAGTAGTACTAACCCAATAGTAATTTATTTTCCATCTATACCTACTTTTGGACCGACCTTCCCATCTTCTTAGTTCCCAACTCAAGTTATGGCCAATCAACCTTGGACAAATCCTGGTGTTGTTCGTGTTGCAAATCCAAATGCACTCCCAGCGAGCCCATAAAAATGGTTGCTTAAGTATAATCCTAACAATGCTCTCCTGATCAAAGAACATCTAAATAATTTTATGTTAGCCATGAATCTCAATGGGGTTGCACACGAAGATGTTCTAATTAGATTGTTTCCTTATACTTTCCAAGGATCTGCTAGGTCTTGGTATTTTTCCCTTCCATCAGGTTCAATTAGAGACTAGGATACTTTTCAAGAAGTATATCTTGCAAAATTTGGTGATGATAGGACCATAGCATCCTTGATCAATTACCTTTCTAATTTGAAAGCTAATCTAGCCTAAAAGATCAAATATTTCAACTCCAGATTTAACAAATTGCTAAATAAAATCCAAACTACCTCTAAACTTGTTGTAGATGTAAAAATAGAATGGTATATATCATATCTTCCTTCTAATGTTGCAATTTTTGTAGATAGATCCAATAAGGCTACCCTTGTAGAAAACATGAAAGAAGCCATGTCTGTAGAAAGAAGAATCATAGCTTTGGAAAAGAGATCACAAACAGATGAAAGGAAGTTAAAGAAAGTAACATTTAAGGATAACTCTAAGAAGAAAGCTTCAAAGGACCCTTTCGATCTTGAAGGCATTCAGAAAGTGTTAAAAACAACATCTAATGAAATGGTCAAAATTAAAAAACAGGTCATAGAATCCTCTGCTCCCAAGAAACCTTTTCGATCATTCAACAGGAACCCTTCTTTTGCATCACAACCCCCAAACACCATTTCGAATGCTGAGTCTGACCAAGAAGCAGAAGAAGATTCACCAAATGAAGAGGAAGCTAAAACGAAAGAAGAAATTGAATTAAATGGGATGTGGGATTTCATCCCCCCAACTGAAGAAGAGGCACAAGAAATGCCAGTGACTACAAGAAGTAAAAACTCTCCTAAAATGTCTATCACAAAATAGAAGCAAAAAGCTGCTACTCCTGCAAAGGAGAAGATAGTAGCTAATGTTGGGTGTGGAGCCTGATTATCTTTTGTATTCGAAGGTTTCAACTGAATGTATACCCCAGGAAGACTGTACACGCCCCCGTGTCCGGGGGGGCCAATACCCTCTGGCTAGGGGCTCTAGGGGCCAGCAGTCCCCGGGCAGGGGTTTGTGGGTAGCGCCCCCGAAGCTAAAAATAGATGTAAAATTTCCTTGTAAAAGTCTAGTAATTTCTGGTCAATCTGGGCCGTTCACTAGGTAGATGATCTGACGGTAGAAGTTATGTTTAGTTTAGGGTTTTTTGCCCTAGAAGGCAACCCCTCACTATATATGAGGGAATTGTATTGCGTCTATGTATATCTATATTCTGAGTGAAGAAAATAGAGGATATTGAGAGCGAAGAGGGTGTTACAGCGGATCTATTGTAGGTTGTATCTCTTCAGTTTGCTGGATAAAATAATAAAAGAAGAACTGGTTGTTTCTCTGTGGACATAGCCCAAATTGGGTGAACCACATATATCTGTGTCTCTCTTGTTTTATGCATTATCTGTGTTTATATTTTTGCAATATTTTATGTGTTCCATTGCTCTGTAATATATAATTTTCTAATAGCTAAGAAATCTAAGACTATCCAAATCAATCCTATTCCTCCAGATTCCCCAATTGCCTCAAAAACATTGGTAATCTCAGATACAGTGGAATACAATATAGTGGAAGACATGTAAAATACTAGAGCTAATATCTTGTTGCATGAGATCACTAAACTCAAACAACAACAGAAGATTATATTAAGAGAGTTGAAAGCAGTTCTAGTATCTCCTCTGTCATTTGTTGTAGTTACTCAAGTTGCCTACGATATGGGAAAACCTCTCTCATCCTCAAACAAAGTAGATCCTTCAGATCTAGTTCTAATTGGTGATAGGTCTATTTCTCATGTTCCTCCATTTCTACTCACTTCTAAAATTTTCAACAGGAATTTCCATAACTGCCTTGTTGATTCAAGAGCCTCTTCAAATATAATGCCAAGAGTTGTGTGTACCAAATTGAACATTACACCTCAAAAATCTGCAATACACATAGTTTAGTTAGATAGGACAAAAGTAGAGGTGCTTGGAGAGAGAGCATCAGTTTCGCATCAGTTTCAATTAGGCTTTCCTCTAATCCAAAAGTTTAAAAAATAATTGATATTTTGGTGGCTGATATCCCTAAATTTTATGGTTTGATTCTTGATAGGGATTGGTCTGAAAAGTTGCACGGTTATTTCACAACTGATTGGTCTCACATATGGTTGCCACACAATGGTAAACCAAACCAAATCACGGTAGACCAAGAGAAATTCATGAAATATACAGTCATTGATCTCGAGGGAAGCAACGAAGCTGTTGCCTTCACTAATAATATCATTGGAAATTACTCAACCGAGTCCTCTTTAGGATCCTTTAATGCCCAGAGGTCTCCCTTTTTAGATAATGCTGTAGTTTCTCAAATCAAATTTTTTTCACAAACAGATGCTTCCAAATGTCTAAATTTAGTAGATAATGTTTCTAATAACTCTGTTCTGGAATCTCTATTTGACGGTTCTAAACTAGAAGACGACACAGGTGTAGGATGCATTTTGATCAATCTGCAAGGAGAGAAAACCATGCTAGCCTGCAGACTTGAATTCCAATGCACTAATAATATCACTAAATATGAAGCACTGATCTAAGGAATCTATAAAGCCATCAGTCTTAATGTCAAATACCTGCAAGTCTTTGGTGATTTTGAAATAATTGTGAAACAGGTGAGAAATACAATTCATTGTGTCTCTAGACAACTTAAACACTATGAATCGTTACCTCAGAAATTGACTTCTCATTTTTCTTCTTTTAACATATCTTCAGTCCCTAGACTACAAAACAAAAGTGCTGACTTACTTGCTAATGTGGCATCCAAGCTTATACCCTCAGAAGACTTTAGTCCAGACAGATTGTCAATAGAGTCAACATTTAGGCCATCTATTCTCGACAATGTAACAAATTGGAGAGTATTCAACAACGATGCGGATATAGTTAATTTACTTACATCAGAAGTGTCGTATGAAGAACATATCATAGATGAACATGAGCATGATATAAAAATAAAACACAATTATGATCAAAACCCAATCCCAAAGTCTGTAGCTAAGATGGAAGATCTCTATGATCTAAAAGATAGGTTCAAGAAAATTACCAACTCCAAAACTCAAAGTTCTACTTTGAGATTTGAAGTAGCAACCTAGGTCAACCTAGGTCTTGGCCTATCATCTGAAGAAAGAATATCATTCATCAGGTTGTTGAAAACATACAAAGGTGTCTTTTCCTGGGATTAGGCAGATATCAAGACCTACGATACCTCTATACTTCAACATACCATACATATGACTTCGAATGAAAAGCCAGTTCAACGGAAGATTTGCAAAATTCACCCAAACCTTGAGAGTCAAATCAAATTTGAATCGAACAAGCTTCTGAAGGCCGAAATAATCTTCCCTATTAGACATTCTAAGTAGGTATCAAATATGGTACCCGTAAGGAAAAGGAACGATGATATTAGGATTTGTATTGATTTAGAAACATGAATAAAGCTTGTCAAAAAGATAATTTCCCCTTGCCTACTATGGAATAGATATTGCAATCAGTTGCAGGTTTTGAATTAATGTATTCTCTAGATGGATTCTCAAGATATAATCAAATTATTTTGCATCCAGATGACAGATTAAAGACAACATTCAGGACCAAGTGGGGAACATATGCCTACCAGAAGATGCCTTTTAGAGTCATTAATGCAGGTGCCACATTTCAACGTGATATGGACATTGCCTTCAGAGGTCTAATTAATAAATCAATTGTTATTTACTTGGATGACATCACAGTATATTCCAAGGATAGGAACAATCATTTAAGCGACATGAAGCACATTTTCAAAAGATGCAAGAAATATGGCATTTCCTTAAACCCCAAAAAACCTTATTTTGCTTTACCAAAAGGCAAACTCCTTGGGTTTATAGTATCCAAGAAAGGAATTTACATTGATCTTAGTAGAGTCTAAGAGATTGAAAATATTCCCCTCCCACACAATAAAAAAACCATGAAATCATTCCTAGGCCAAATAAATTTTGTAAAAATATTTGTTCTAGATTTTTCACAAATTGTCCTACCCCTTCAAGAAATGATAAGGAAAAGCGCAGTTTTCAGATGGAACAAGGATGGAAGAGAATCATTTGAGTTGATTAAAAAAATTCATTATTAATTCTCCTTCATTGACAACCCCTAATTTTCTCAAACCTTTTGTATTATATAATTTTTCATCTTATACATCATATGTAGCAATTTTGACGCAACTAAATGATGAAAATATCGAGGCACCCATATCCTTTTTCAGTTCTAACTTGCAAGGCACCCAATTAAATTATTCAGTTGACAAGAAACAAGAATTTATTGTTTTTAAAACTTTGAAACATTTCATACATTCTCTTCTTAAAGCCCATACAAAGATAGTTGTACCCTACCCTGCAGTAAGAAAACTATTGATCCAAAGAGAAGTAGGAGAGAAAAGAGCTAATTGGTTGACTGCGCTTCAAGAATATGATGTAGATCTGGCCAAATAAAATTGTCAAGGGCCAAGGTTTTTGCAGGATGTTAACAGGAGCTTTCCAGTTAGCACCAAAAGAAGATCAAGGTAATGAAGTGAAAATATCAGAGGTAAGCCTCAATGATATGAAATCACAATATGTTGATTTGAAATTTTATCTAAAAAAAGGATATGCTCCTATGCATCTTAATTATAAAACAAAGTGAGCTTTAAGATTGAAATCAAAGCAGTATGAGCTATTTAATGATGTATTGTTTAGAAAAAAATATGATTCAGTATTACTAATATTCCTGGAGAAACTTGAAGTCGAAAAGGTCATGAAGGAATTACATGATGGACCAGCTAGAGGACATTTTGGAGGAAATACCACTGCTCACAAAATCCTGCATGTAGGATATTATTGGCCAAAAATATTTAAAGATGCACATGAATATGCAAGGAAGTGCAGAACTTGTCAAACCACATCTAGAAGAGAAGGAAAGCCAGCATTCCCTTTACAGCCAGTTAACATCCAACAACCATTCGAACAATGGGGATTAGACATAATTGGTGAGATTGTTCCTAACTTTTCCAAACAGCATAGGTACATTCTTACAACTACTGATTATTTCAAAAAGTGGGTAGAAGTTGTCCCATCAAAGATAGCTAATACAGAAAACATCACATAATTCATTGATCAATACATAATTACCAGGTTTGGCTTACCCTCAACTTTAATATTTGACAATGCATCTTACTTTTCTGGAAATACAATGGTAGAATTTGCTCTAAAGTGAGGTTTCAAGTTGAAATATTCAACTAATTATTATCCTCACGGTAATGGATTAGCATAATCAACAAACAAGAACCTCATCAGAATTATCCAAAGGACTATTGATCAAAATCATAGGAATTGGCACAAAGCATTAATATTTACTCTATTGGCAAACATGATTACTCAGAAATCCTCTATTGGTTCTTCTCCTTTTGCTTTAGTTTATGGAAAAGAAGTTGTTATTCCCACAAACATAGCAATCCCATCCCTTGCCCTAGTATAATTACTCAATGAAAACCCTTATTCTTCTCTCCAGGCTAGACAATTTCAAATTCTCGAGCTTGAAGAAGAAAGGGAAAAGGCTAAAGCAACCTACTTCCATCATCAACAATTAGTCAAATATTTTTTTGAAACAACTTCTTCCAGTCAAAAAAATCTTGAAGTAGGTGACTTGGTTTTGAAATGGGACAAAGCACGTGAGGAAAAAGGTAGACATACCAAATTACAAATACTATGGCTTGGCCCTTTTCAAATCATTGAAAAAATTGGACAATCAACATTTCTTTTACAAGACTTGTCAGGTAAGAAGGATTCTTTACCCGTTAATGGGAAAATTTTGAAAAAATATTTTTCCTAGGAGGTAACCTCTTCCAATTTTGTAACATATTGCTTTTTTGGAAAATAATGGTTAACTAGTATTCGATTTTGCCTTTTCAAAATAAAATCTTTGATAATATTTCTGTTTTAGCTTTTATAAGTAAGCACGAGTTAAAATGAATAATTAGGACATTTGAAGTACTAAAGTAAACTTGATTTCTTTGGAAAAAATTGATCTGGCTTAAAACATTTATTCTATGAACAAACTATTATCTTTATAGAATATGAAGGTTTTGTTATCAGTCAAGAAAAGAATCTTTAACCTAGTAAGGACTTTCTGCAGATAAGTATCTTAAAAAACTCTATCATTATTACTCAAAACTCTCAAAAGAACCAATGATTCACCCCATTTGTTAAAATTTTCCTTTTTCAGAGTGTAATTCTAAAATATATAAACTTAGAAGATAAAAAGTGTCATTACGAGCTTGTTTACCATGTTCATAGGGAAGTGATTAAATTGATATTACCAATACTGCATATCAAACAAGGTAATAGCTAATGATCTCCTCGATCAGAAGACAAGGGGTCTCATCAAGAGCCAACTTGTTTAGTTTAGTTACAACCAGTGAATGGCATTGTCATTAGTAGGTTACCATGCCTAGAAAATGTCTTTTAAGAAACCAAAAAAGGCAAATATTACATTCAAAAAGGAAAAAAGGGACAAGGTCCAAGTGAGATTCAAAGCACGTGAATATCATTTTGAAATTTGAAAATTCATACAGATGGGATAATGAATCATTATTGGTTAAAAGATAACCCTGTCGAGGCTATAAATGCCTACTGGCAGCAGAGGCTATATCTGTGATAAATGAGTACACCAAAAAAATAATATGCGGAAGACACCTGCTATATTACTTTAAACCTTATTATTGGCTGATGCAAACATTTATACTTTTATCATTACAATAGTAAATTAATTAAATAAATAAATTGAGCAAGTAATAATGATTCCAGAGAAATCTTGTTTACCTTATAACTCATGTAATCATTATTCTTATAACTCTAATTATTTTGAAAGTTTTTAGAAATTTCAAAAAACTACTCAGAGATAATTGGTTCTCCCAAGTGAATTGCCAATTGTTGTACTACAAAACAACCCCCCCATTTATAAAAAGACAATATCTAAGGTTAGAGTTATAAATGGGGACGCTTTTAAATTTTTAGGCTTAGGATAATAATACCTAACTCTAAGAAAATACCTAACAAAACCTTGCAAAACGAACTAAGGATGAAATTCACATCGCAAATCACACTTTTTGACGTGACTATCTTAAAACACCTTCAAAAAATTGCGATCTGCAATTAGTTCTCCCATTGCAATAACCCAATAAATAAAACCTTGTCATTTCACACTTCACATAATTTGCAAGAAACTTAGCCATGCCATTAGAATGTCCGTTAGCGATTTGAAAAATGCGATATTGCGATATCTGCAATCGCATTTCGCTTGATTCATTTGGTAGTGCTATACTCTATCCCTTTAAATATTGCAATGTGCAATTGAGAGTGGTAAAACGTGTGAAATAATTACATTTTAAACTCCACAACGAATGAATTGACGGGTTAATAAATATTTAGTAGCCCGAGGAAGGATAATCATTTTCCAGGTTATGGGTAGTTAACACAAGTATCTCATTAAACCTTTCTCACAATCCAAATTCATTTCAGAGAAGCTTTCAATCTTAATTATCTGATATCATCTACGCTGATATATCTTGTCTATTTTAGGCAAGCTACAAAAGACATGTCACTAAGAAAGGTGATGCAGAAACAGAGCAAGCAGAACATTGTTGAATCCGAGTTTTGAGAGATGGCTCCTATCTTCACTGATACAGTTTGTGATGTTGCCGGAAGTGCAACATCTTGGGAAGTTATTTACAGTATGCTGGAGGATGAACATCCTAAAATCATTGTCACGAGAGCAACAACTGACTCAACAAGGCCTTCAGGACTTCAATGCAGAGATGTTTCATGTTCTTTCTTTCATAGGATAGGGGAAAGAGCTAAAATTCTCCCATACACAGATATGATCAAATGGGTGATTGAAAACCTTATCATTGAAGATAGGCACTTCAAGAATTCAAGAATGGAGCTCATAGTCTCATTCAGAGCAAAGGACTTGAAGAAAATGTACCACATACCTGACCTGCAAGATATCTACGACAACACATTTGTGGCTAACTTCGCAAGGAAGAGCCCAAACCCCTTCAAGCTAATTCAAGGTTGGAGAGTTTTGGACAACAAGTTGAAATATGACAAATCGGGTATGTATGTTATAGCCTCTTTGGCAAACCCCTACAACTATGCAGTAGCTATGTTATGTAGATTGTATGTGCTACTCAATAATACTAATTTTTCAATAGAATGGATTCCTCTGATTGATGCCTGCGTTAATTCCTATATCATGAATTGGCCCTCCATCCTATCTGATAACCTAGCCACCACCATTACCGAATATCGACAAAAGAAAGCCTCCTCTTCAGATAACCTCCCTCTGTTCTATTTTAGTGCCTAGATTATGGATGCTATCTGTTTTTGCATGGCATTTCTAACCATGGGGTGGAAATGGACCTTGCAAGACCCCTACCCAATCCATCTCAGTCATAAACAAATATGGAAATCGAATTACATACCTCACTTATATAACATATTTCATGATGTTGTGTTGCCCCTACATCAAATAATTTTCAATAAGAAAGCCCCTAGGTTTTCCCAAGAAGCTGCAACAGACCTCTTTACTGTTGGCAACTATTTCATTGAAGAATGGTTCACCTACATTAGGGTTTTTGGTAGTACAACCGATCCACATGTCCTTCCTTTACATGTTTCTGATAGATTATTAGCAAGAGATTTTACCTACCAGACTATGGGAAAGGGCCTGAATAAAGTTCTCAAAGACAACAAGAAGTCATTATGGCCCTCCTTCCATGTCAAATGTGGTTCTTTTGCTTTAGAAAATTTTGTTCATGCTACTAAAGAGTCAGCACATATGGAAGCCCTCAGGCTTCATACTTTGCCTAAGTGGCAATTTGATCCAAACAAAGTGGCATATAGTTTCACTACTAGAGTAAAGCTCAAGCCATACAGCCATGAAGATAATTATTTTGAGGACTTGTTACATTCGGTTGTATCCTTCGAACAAGCGTTTGAATGGGCAAAGGTGAATCTGAAACCTAAATATTTTCAAAGCTTTAAGGAATTTAGAAATGCGAGGCTCCATGTGATCCCAATGCATTTATTAAAGCCCAAGGATAAGTCTACACCAAGTGCCATTGTTGATAGTGGAGGTCCTAGTTCTCGAATAGACTCTCAAGTAAACACTGAGAAGACACCAGACACAGGGAAACCCCAAGACACAGATAACACAGCTGAGTCCAGCAGGAAGTCAACTAAGAAACAATTGATGAGCACCCCGACTACAGAGATCAGTTCAGAGGTCAAAGGCAGTAGTTTGGAGCAGGAGTGGGATCAGTTTAATTAGAAATTCCAAGGCATTCCCAAAGCCACAAATACCCAAGAAATAGTGGAATGTAAAACTCCTATGCATGTTCATAATGATACAGAGCCTAAGTCTATCGGCGAATAGTCCAAGCCTAAGGAGGAACAAGCGACAACGTCCCAACATACTGAAATTATCCCTGGTTTGCCCACATCAAAAATTGTTTTAAAAGTAACTGAAATACCTCCACTTGATGTGTTCTATAGCCCTCTCCACAAGGCTATAGTAATAAGGCAGAGGAAAAGGAGAAGGGAAGATACACTTGAATTCCCACCTGGAAATGAGTTGATGGACTTTGTTTGGAAGGATATTCCTTTCAATCCGACCGAGAACTTGACTAGACTATCAAAGTTCACAAGAGCATACGCATCGGCCACTATGGACAAGGTTATTGAAGTCTCTACTTTGTTAAGGGAAGAAGAGGAGAGAATTGCACAACTCGAACAATAGCTCGAAGAAGAGAAAGCAAGCATAAACAGGCAAGTGGAGAAGCAACTCACACAATTGCAGCAAGACATGGAGGTCCTAAAAATGAGCCATGAAGCTGATATATCAGCCAAAAACATGCAACTCCAAGAAATGCAACAATCCATGGAAAGATAAAAGGATGTTCCCATCACTGAGGATTTTATTGAAGAGGCACTGGAATTAAATTCCCTTCTGGTGAAACAACAGAAGTATTTCTGCCAAAAGATGTCACACATTACTGCCTATCTGACTACTAGCAACTAGCTGATAGATAAGGAAATCGACTAGAGAATAGAGTTTACCGATTTAAACGCTGGAATCTCTGAGTTCATCGAACAATAGGAAACAAAAGACGAAAGGAAAGCCAAGCTACCCGAGATTGAGGAAACTCATAAAGACATTCTCTTCACGGATTGGGATGTGAGAATCAAACAGGCTGAGCTAGTAGTTGCAAGGGTAGCTGGGGTATCAAAGAATATCATTAAGGTAGTGAATCACAACCTTTTCACCACCAATCTCATTAGAGAAGGCAATATGAAAGAAATGCTCAATTTAAATTCTCTGTATAAAATCTGGCAAGAAAAGGCTGGGAGTCAAAGACAGGCAATTACAAAATTCACCATGATGAACTGGGAGTCGTATTGGCAATATCTTGTTAAGCCACATAGCCAGATTATGACTCTCAATTGTTCCCTTCATATGACTTGACGAATTTTGCCACCTCTCACTGATGCAATCTTTGCAGGACAGCTCAAGACACATTTTGGGGCACCTCCTCACATTCAACCAATGATCGATATTTGCAATTTAAAGGACAAGTTGGTAGACAACAAGTCATCCTCTTAGTTAAGTTCATTTATCCTATGTTTATTTTTGGAGTTAGTTACATAGTTAGGAGGAAGGTTGTTTGAAACCTCCTTAAATTTTGTATAATCTATTTTTGCACATTAGTTAGAATAGTATTTATACCCTTCTCATGCATTTATAGAAGGGTCCAGAATTTTATCAAAAACATTTGCAAATAATTCACTATTGTAAGTTTGTGAATGCTTTAGCGAAAATTATGGAACATGATCGTTTATTTTAGATATCATATTACTTTCCTTTGTTGATGGACTTTTGTATTCTTGGGAGACAATTTGATTTGAAGAAAGAAGTTGGTCTATGTCATTTTTCAAATGAGCAGGACTTCACACATATGATACTATTATCTTGTATGATTGATTCTGTTTACATTTAATTAGTGGCAAAAATTTACTTTCACGAATTGTATGTGAGATTTATTGTTTTTGTTAAGTGTTAATTGCACTTTTGTATGATGCCTAGCTGAAATTGTGATTTTCATATATAACTCATCATATATGCGATATATTTTACAAATTCATTTGACTAACTATTTAGTTAAAGGAATTATCTTTTACGTTATCATCTTTGTTTAGTTGTTTTCAATCTTTATTATCACATGTTAAAAAAATATCTTTGTAGATCACATACCACAGACGAATACCCGGGTTTATATTAGAATAAGTTAGTTAGAGAATTGCATCATAGAATAGGTCATTTAGATTATCATTATTCTATTGCAAACACTCATGAACTACCCACTCTCATCTTAAAACCCACACTAGGAAACTAGTCCCATTATCTCCAGTCAGATTCACCACTTTAAATGGAAATTGAGTTGTCTTAAGGTCTAGTTGGGGTGGTTATCCCCCATGTTCCGATAGCAGAATTATGAGGCCACAAAATGTTCTTAGAATTGTAGAGGTCCGGGGAGGAAAGATGAAATGCAAATGAGAGTTTGGGTGGCCATCAGAGAGGCATGGGTAGTTACCCAAACAAATCTTTACCATGCTAATTTTAGGATCTAATCCTGGTTGATCCGCATCATTGATGAAACCCTCAACTATCCTAGAGTGTGCTTTCTATTTGGATGCAGATTAAAAACCTTCCAAAAACCTTGAAGGATAAGGGCAAGTTTAACTATTGTTGCTTGTATATACACTATGGTTCCAATAGTAAAATTTTATTCGGATGGACAAGAAAAATTAATATTAATGGTGTCAAATTGGTTAGTGTTAAAGTAATAAAACATTGTCCTTTATTTAACTCGAAGTCTGTAATTCATTACAAGAAATAATGAATTTATTTTGGAAATTTTTTGTTATTGGAATGGGGGCATGTTACACTTTGGATCTACCAAGCACTGAGAGGGATCAAATCTCTCAAGATGCAAACCTATTTTTGAGTGAAGAACATGAGGAAAGGTTTGCACCTCGAGATATTTGATTCCTTTGATATCTCGGTAGATCTGGAGTTAGATGGATCTATGTTGGTTTTGAGCAACACTCTCTCTCTCTTTATTGTGCTAAGAGGTGCCCTACAACCCTACATATGGGGGTGATGTTGTCACGTAATGTTACATCAAATAAATTTCCAAAATATGTGGGCTAATTAATGAAAATAAATAATAATATTGAATATGTTGGTTCAATCAAACTTTTTAACTAAAATCACATACACAGCATAATATTATCAATCACAAAAGGAAATAAAACATAGACAAAAAAAAAAAAAAAAACAAAACAAAAAGAGTATAAAGTTTGTTTAAGGAAAGAGGATCAATGTCGAAACCTTCAATTAGGACATCTTTGTTCTTCAAAAATTCCTAAAATATAATATTTAACCTATTGGTGAAATACAATTATTTGTATGTAAATTGTGTCTCCCTTCGCATTGGTAAAATAAACTCACCCAACTATAAATTTAGCAACACCTCATCCCTCTAAAATATTAGATTAGATTTTATTTATAATGTAAAAAATTATATAAGATTATTTTCCAAAATGTGAAACTAAATAAACCCAATAAACTCTTATTATGTGTGAAATGTTGCATGAAATTGTATTACTTACAAAACTAAAATCCTTCCTACAAAAATTAAGTAAATTGACATCATAGCTAAATATGTTTGTGTGAGGTAAACTTTATCAGAGTAAAAAATAACAAGTATTTAAGATATATAAAATTTCAAGATCATTATTAGAAATATAAGTGCATAATTTAATTTAACTCAAACTATTCAAATTTGTATATTACAATCCATCATAAGAAAAGAGGAAAACTAATGAAGAGTAGTTTAAATGTAAAACATAGTTACAATATTTTAGATAATTTAAACCAACCTAGATCCATTTTAAATCTAGATTTATTAAGTGCCAATAGGATCAAATTTCTCGAGGTGCAAACTTCTTTTGAGTTCAAATGTTTTGAGTGCAAAACTTGAGGAAAAGTTTGAACCTTGAGAGATTTGATCCCTCTCGGCACTTGATAGAGTCGGGTTTAAAATGGATCTAGGCTAGTGTGTGTGTGTGTGTGTCTATAAATTCCTTGAATGAAACAACTGGAAATTATTCTCCTAACTAAAAGAATTGTATTTGTATTTTGTTAATTATTGTAACAACCCTCGTGAAAATTCCATGTAATAAAAGTAAATAGAGGAAAAATAATAACCCAGATGATGGGACACTTATTCCATGCTGAATGTTGGGAAAAATCCTAGTGATGGGGATCACTTGTGATTTCTTATGGTAAAGGAAATTGGAAAAACAAATGTCTAAGGCTTTGGAAAGGAAAAGTGGCATTTTGGCACAATTATTTATGAAAATTGAAATTAGGAGAAAAGGAGGTGAAAGGTTACATGTTATATGTGAGGAGAAAAATGAAGGAAAATAATGGAAAATGAAGAAAATAGAGGCTCCATTCATCAAAAGGCTTCCGAGGATCAGTTGGTAACCTTTTGTCAGTTTAGTTTTGGATCTATCTCATTATTCTTTCTCTCCCTCATACTCTAGGAGACTTAGACTTAGAGTTTTCTTGCATAACTCTTGGTGGGTGTGGAATACTTGCCTTCTTAGAGCAAGAAGGAAAAGGAAGAGTAGGAAAGTGCAATAAGGCATCGATATCAGTAGCTACATCGGATTTTTCTTATAGGTACCGAGTTTCATGTATGTTTCCTTCACTAGTTTTGGCATGCATAGCACATGCATGTGGTTTCTTGGTTGTGAACTGCCATTGCCATGGAGGATTGCCTAGATTGACAATGGATTGCCTAGCCTTTCCATTTCCTAGATAGCCATGGTGATTGTGGATTTACTTTCATTGTTTATTTTTGGTTGGTTCTCATGTTTCCTTAGCTTGGGTTGTGTTACTAGTTCCCATAGCCTTGGTTGACAAACACACTGGAGCCCTGTAACAACTTGTGTTGAGTTACTAGTCATGTAGCCTTGGTTGGACAAACCATCTGGAGCCTTTGGTGGGTTGAGTTACTAGTCCTTGAGCCTTAGTTGGAAAAACACTCTGGAGCGTGACAAAAGTTGTGGGTTGAGTTACTAGTCCTAGAGGCTTGGTTGGAACAAATGCTTTGGAGCTCTGGATGGCTAGGATAGAGACCGATCTGATGATGGTCTTGTGATGTTTGACCTTGAGGTGGAATAATTATTTCATGGGTTTAGGTGGATGGACTTTGGAAGCCCTGGATGGTTTTTCACTGATGTGTTATATGAGATCCCACATTCATGCTTGGAACATGGCATGGGGGTGAATGGATAAAGAGAAATTTGGCTCAGCCATTCTACGGTCGAGTGGAACATGGAAGGCCCATCTCGGGTTTGGATTTTGCATCATTAATGAAAGGCTATTTCTCCTTGTATTTCTATGAGCATTTTGATGGATTATATGTGGTTTATATGACTGTACTTTCATGATTATTTTCTACTGCTATTATGATGGTTATGTATGTTCTTTATGAGAACAACTGTTTGTGGCTCTCATCATGTTTTTACTTGTAATTGAATGATCAATGTCTCTATGATGTAATGGATGGAATGGCAGTTGATGTGTTGAGGCATTAATGGTTCTTAACGATTCTCAGCTAAGTATGAGACTCCTATGCTCAAAACTGTTAATTACACCTATAGATTACAAATTTGCAATATGTTTGATGAAATTCCTATCATCGCTAGTAGGGGTCCATTGAAGGTCTTGAATGAGTATTTGCTTTAGTATTGTCATTTCCATGTTATTTTACTGATATGAAGAGATGGTTCAATTTTGGGCAATGACCTAGGCTCTGGGCCTAAAAAAGCAGCCCAAATCCTGGAGTCAGTGGCATAACACTGACAGTTTTGGTCTCTGGTTTCTGGCATACAAGCCTATGAGAGTTACTTTGGGTTTCTGGTCGCACCCATGCCTATAGCATTGGAGTGAATGAGGCTTGAGTTGTCCAAAAGTTCAGTGGGACCCCAAGGTAAGTTGTCTAAAGTATTCGATTGGTTCTTGAGGGTCCTGTAGTTGATGATTAATGTCTGTATGTCATGTTTCCATCGGTTCCACTTCCTTAACGCGACTTAGGAGGTTGAATCATATCATAGTGGCCTCTAGTCACATGTTTACCCTGGTTGGTCGGTTGCTTGGGTAGATGTGGGAGGAGAGCATTACAGAGTAGTATCAGAGCATGGTTCACCCCTAAGACTAGATGGGTTACGTGTTGGTCATGCATGCATGTTGCTTGAATGCGTTTCTCTCACCCTTGCATTCCATGTGCTTGTTGCATTTGCGTGATGTTGTTCATGGTTGTAGTGATGTCATTAGGTGAAACTTTATGTTTTGTTGAGGAATGCATTTTCATGAGTGTATGACTGGTTACATGTTGATTTATGTCACTTACATGTATCGGTGTAGTATTCTTGGTTACATTCTTTCTTGATTGGTTTCATTATTGTGTGCTTGGCTGCATGTACCATTCTTGCCGGTTTGATTTTAAGTATTGTTGATTAATGCCTAATCATATGTGTTTATGCATATGTGTGGATGGTTATGCATCACTTATGCATGTTCATGTTTGCATGTGGTCAAGTGTATGGAGACATAATGATGGTGGTTTTCATGCCTGAGGTCATGGTGTGTGTTTTTGTTGAGGCCATGCATTGATGACTAGACCCTAGCTAGAACGACAGTTGCATGGTCATATGATTATACTGTGTGTTTTTATATGTTGTCATGATTATGTTATACATGTATCACACTAATTTTTTTATCTTGTAGACAAGGTATCCTCCCCGAGCTATACTAAGGTACATTGGTTTATTGTGATTTGATTTAGCTAACATGATACACCTTGTAGGAAGAAATATCAAATGATTAGCAAGATGGTTGACTACGAAGACTTTTCCTATGAATCAGAAGAGCAGTATGGTGTTGGGAACTCTTCCAATTTGGAAGTTACACTAAGAATCTTAAAGGAAGAAATAAGGATTTGTAATAATTTGGAGTTTGTTAGATTTTCAGTGATAAGGACCATGCCGAATCAGCTATGAGAAGGAGGATCGAACAAATGGGGCATATGGTAGTCGGTCGCATGGTGGTCACAGATTAGATAGAGATGACAAATGAGAGATGGTAGATTGTTGAACACTCTTGATAGGAGAGGGCATAGACACATGTATGATTCTAGTTCCGATTTAGATTTGCATCATTATCGTCATCATCATCATCCTTACATGAGGAGTGATAGGGGATATTTGATGGATGAGTTTAAGAAAGAAAAGCCACCAACATTTAATGGAGAGATGAAGAAACCACAGGATGCAGAGGCATGGTTGCTTGGCATGAGGAAATTCTTCAAGTTGCATGACTATTCAGAGAAAATGAAAGCTAGAGTGGCTACATTCAGTCTCAAAGGTAAAGCAGACATTTGGTGGGAAGATGTGAAGAATTTTAGATGTATTCATGAGGAAGATTTGACTTGGAGTGAGTTTGAGAAACTATTCAGGAAGAAGTATTTGTCAGGAAGATACCTTGATGACACGGTGGAGGAATTTTATGAGCTAAAGATGGGGACTATGACATATGATGAGTACACTAGTAGGTTCTTCGAGTTACTGAGGTATGTGCCTTATCTCACAGATGAAAGGCCAAGATTAAGAGGTTCATTAGTGGGTTATCGGGTGCATTTAAAGATATATGAGTCTATATCATTGGAGTATGCCATTTAGAAGCTAAGGCATTGCTATGAAAAATCAAAGCACAGAACTGAGACTAAGCCAGACTGGAGAGGTAATGCAAAGAACAAGGAAAATGGGACAGAAAGAGAGCAAGGCCTCAGGATACAGGTATCAAGGAGAATGTCACACCACCTAAGAGGCTCAATGCATTAGATAGAGGACAAGGACACCAATCTGAGGAACAGAATAAGGAGCCCGTGCAGTTTTGGACTTGTGGAGGAGATCATCGTAGGAGAGACTGTCCATAGTACTAGAGTCGTAGGCCTAAGATATATAGTGCATAGGAGACACAAACTGTTGGAGATGTTGGTCAAAGTATTCCATGTATCTATGCATCATTGGATAACAAACAAGTAGAGCATCAAGAATCTATCATTGAAATGGACGATAAGCTTTGTGATTAATTTATTTCTATTTTGATTGACCCTACATCTAATTATAGCTATGATAATCCTAACTTGGTGGATAAGTGTGGTTTGAGTAAGGAATTGCATGCAAAATATTGGTTAGTGCAGTTGGCTATAGGTACGAAGAAGTGAGTTCATCATTGGGTAAGAGCTTGTGCATTTTACTTGAGTGGTATGCCTACAACAACACATTTGAACGTATTACAGTTAGGCTCATACAATATGTTGTTGGGCATGGATTGGTTGTATATTCATGAACCAATGTGGATTGTTATGATAAATCCATTGAGTGTGTTGATGAAAATGGGGAACCAAGAGTCTTACAGGGTAAGAATAAAACTGCATCAGTTAGGATGGTGACAGCTATGCAAGCAAAGCGTAGTCACGGGAAAGGGTGTAAGCTACTTGTAATGCACATTTCTAGTGATAAGGGTAAGCAAGTTGAGGACATGGATGTATTGAGTAGGTACCCAGTTTTACAGCAGTTTAAGGATGTATTTCTTGAGGACATTACAGTGTTGCCACCTCATAGGGAGGTATACTTTTCTATTGAGTTAGTTCCATGGGCAGCTCCAACATCAAAAGCACCTTACAGGATGAGCACACCTGAGTTGGTTGAGTTAAATTTGCAACTAAAGGAAATGTTGGACAAGAGGTACATTAGGCTAGGTGTATCACCATGGGGTGCGCTAGTATTGTTTGTGAAGAACAAAGATGGAAAATTCAGATTATGCATTGACTACGGGTAGTTGAACAAAGTGACCATCAAGAACAGGGACTCGTTGCCAAGGATTGATGAATTGTTCGGTCAAGTAAAGGGAGCAAAAATGTTCTCCAAGATTGACTTGAGATCTGGATATCATCAGTTACACATAAAAAAGGAATACATTTACATGACCGCTTTCTGGACCAGTTATAGGCATTATGAGTTTGTCGTTGTTCCATTTAGCTTAACTGATTCTCCAGCTATATTTATGTGTTTGATGAATAGTGTGTTGCATCCATATTTGGATAAGTTTGTTATTATGTTGATTGATGATATACTGGTATATTCTAAAAATGAGGTAGAGCATGTTGCACATTTAGCAGCAATGTTGAGGTTGTTGAGAGAGAATCAGTTGTATGATAAGCTCGACAAGTGTAGTTTCTTTCAAACTGAGGTACACTACTTGGGGCATGTTGTCTCCAAGGAGGGCATTACAATAAATCCAGAGAAGATAAGGGCCATCATGGAATGGGTAGCTCCTAAGAATGTAGATGAGGTGAGATCTTTCATAGGTTTGGCAGGCTGCTATAGGAGGTTCATCAAGAACTTCTAACATATTTCTTATCTTATCACATATTTGCAGAGGAAAGGTAAGAAGATCGAATGGACTGAGGAGTGCGAGGCTAGCTTTGAGTAACTTAAGTAGTTGTTGACACATCCACTAGTGTTATAGATTGCAGATTCAGAAAAAGAGTTTGTGGTATGCACATATGCTTGCAAGAGAGGGCTTGGTGGATTCCTTATGCGAGATGGACAAGTGGTATGCTATGAGTCTCAGAAACTAAATGAGCATGAGAAAAACTATCCCACACATGATTTGGAGTTAGCAGTGACCATACATGCATTGAAGATGTGGAGACACTATCTTCTTGGCAGGATATTTGTAATTATGAGTGATCATATTGGATCGAGGTGTTTGTTTGACTAGCCAAATCTAAATGCCATGCAGGCTAGATGGTTGGCCACGATCAATGAGTTTTATTTCGAGATCTAATATATTAAAGGTAAAGAGAACAAAGTGGTTGATGCTCTTAGTAGGAGGATACAAGTACATCACTTAGTAGCTATGAGCTCCCATGGGACAAATTTACAGGATCGGATCTTGCGCGCAAGTCAACAGGATGTCAAATATATGGATATTGTGCACAGTTTGTAGCAAAGCACAGGTACATGTATAGGTGATGGTACAAGTACATGTAAGGTGATAGTACAAGTATAGGTGCATGTGATGGTAAAGGTACATGTACAAATGATGTTACAGGTACAAGTACAAATGATGGTACAGGTACAGGTACAAATGATGGTACAAGTGCAGTTACACAGGATATGGGTTATTGTCTCACGATAGATGGATCAATCAGGTTCCAAGACATGATATATGTGCCAAATAGTAGTGAGTTCAAGAAGGTGATCTTGGGGGAGTCTCACTCCAAACCATATTCGAGTCACCGACGGTATCAAAATACACTGACAACAATGAAGAAATTTTATTATTGGCCCAATTTAAAGAGGAGTGTAGAAAAATTTGTTGCTAGATGTTTTGATTGTTAGTGAGTGAAAGTAGAATATAAGCATTCAGGTGGATTTCTACAGCCGATTGCAATTCCATAATGGAAATGGGAGGTCATTTCCATGGACTTCATCACAGGGTTGCCAAAGATAGTGAGACAACATGATTCCATCATGGTTATTATGGACAGGTTGACGAAGGTTGCACATTTCATTCCAGTGAAGTCTACATTCTCAACTAGCGATGTAGCACAGATATTCATCCGAGACGTGGTCAAATTGCATGGTGTTCCAAAGAATATTGTGTTAGACAGGGATGCAAATTTCACTTCCAAGTTTTGGAAAGAGTTGTTTGTAGTTATGGCACATAGTTGGCCTTTAGTACGACTTATCATCCGTAGACAGATGGATAGACGGAGAGGGTCAATAGGATATTGGAGGACACGTTGAGGATGTATGTGATGCATAAGCAACAGAAGTGGGAAGAGTATCTTCCTTTGGTAGAGTTCTCATACAAAAACAATTACATGAGTCATTGAGGATGAGTCCTTTTGAGGCATTGTATGGGCAGATTGGTAACACTCCCAACAGTTGGAGTGATCTGGTTAGCAGGGTGATGATTGGACCAAATATGTTGGCAGACATGGAATAGGAAATGCATGTTATAAAGATGAATCTAAGGGCAACACATGATAGGTAGAATAGTTATGCAGATCAGAACAAGTTGTTCAAAAAGTTCTAGGTTTGGGAACATGTGTACTTGTGCATCAAACCGAAGAAGATCTCCATGCGGCTTAAATCTTGTGCCAAGATGGCACGACGATTTTGTTGACCCTTTAGTATCATTGAGAGGATTTGGCTAGTAGCCTATCGACTTGCACTGCCTCTGATAGTGAAAATACGTGATGTATTCCATGTATCTTTGCTTAAGAAGTATGTTAAGGATGTTGATCATGTGATTGACTGGTCTATATTGCAGGTGGAACCAAATGGAGAATTCCAGTCGGAGCCTCAATGTATATTGCAGAAAAATGTGCTCATGCTCCGGAACTGAGCAATCAAGAAAGTTAAGGTGCAATGGAAGCACTTTGGGCCCAATGAAGCTACATGGGAGATGGTGGATCAGACGTGGGCTATGTAACCTTTCTTGTTTGCCAGTTGAGGCAAAGCAGTTTTGGCTTGGTATTTTGGTATATGCTTTGGTATATGATTTAGTATATGTTTTGATGATGTTGGTTTATGTACATATGTAGATGGATGTAGATACTGCCACGAGCTATGTTATAAAGCTCCACTATGAGGTATGTTGTTATGAGGTCATGTTATTATGTTGGTTTTCTTTCAAGAGGGTGATCATTGTAAATACTGCATTGAGCTAAGCTATAAAGTTCCATCATTAATATATATTTTACTTACAACAACTTTATAGTGATAGGTGTTTTTGAACAACGAGGATGGTTTTCCCTAAGGAGGAGGGTTCTGTAACAACCTTGGTGAAAAATCCTTGTAATAAAAGTAAATAAATGCAAAATAATAACCACGGATGATGGGACACTTATTCCAAGCTGAATGTTGGGAAAAATCCTAGTGATGGGGATCAATTTCGATTGCTTATGGGTAAGGAAATTGGAAAAATCAATGGCTAAGGCTTTGGAGGGGGTTTGAGGGGGGTGGGTAGCCCCCCTCTACAGGATCCGGGGCAGCACCCTAGGAATTTTTTTTTTTTTGGACCTTATATTAGGTTGGGCAGACCTACCTATGGTTTTCTGCATGGTTTTCATACATGGTTTTGGATGCAATGGTTTTCGGTCCATGGTTTTGGACATGATGGTTTTCGGTCCATGGTTTTGGACACGATGGTTTTCGGTCCATGGTATTGGATGTTTCGGCATGTATAAATATGTATTGTAAAATTGAAAGGAACATAATGAAAAATCAAGCTGGTAATCTCGATTTTGGGATCTAGGGGAAAATCTCTATGTATATGTTTTTTATGTGTTATGCTCTCGCATTGTTTATTTTTTTTGTTTTAGAATTCGTATGCAGGTAATTTCTGTATGGGGTTAACACCTACATGGAGCCCTGTAACATCTTGGATTGAGTTACTAGTCTCGTAGCCTTGGTTGGAAAAATGCTCTGGAGCCCTTGGTGGGTTGAGATACTAGTCCTAGATCCTTTGGTGGACAAACGCTCTGGAGCCCGGCGGTAGCTATGGGTTGAGTTACTAGTCCTTGAGCCCTAGATTTGTTAGGATAGAGACCAATCTAATGATGGTTTTGTGATGTCTGACTGTGAGGTGGAATCACTATTTCATGGGTTGAGGTGGATGGCCTCTGGAAGCCCTGGATGGTTTTTTATTGATATATTATATGAGATCCCACATTCATGCTTAGAATATGGCATGGGGGTGAATGGCTGAAGAGAGATTTGGCTCAACCATTCTACAGTCGGATGGAACGTGGAAGTCCCATCCTGAGTTTGGATTTTGCATCATTAATGAAAAGTTATTTCTCCTTGTATTTATATGAACATTTTGATGGATTGTATGTGGTCTATATGAATATAATTTCATGAGTATTTTCTATTGAGTGTTTTATGACAATAGTCATGTGTGGCTCTCATCATGTTTTGATCTGTAATTGAATGATCAATGTATCTATGACCTAATGGATGGAATGGGAGTTGATGTGTTGAGGCATCAATGGTTCTTAGCGATTCTCATCTAAGTATGCGACCCCTATGCTAAGAACTGTTAATTACACCTGTAGATTACACATTTGCAATATGTTTGATGAAATGCCTGTCATGGCTAGTAGGGGTCCAATCAAGGTCTTGGATGAGTATTTTCTTTAAAACTGTCATTTCCATGTTATTTTACCAGTCTAAAGAGATTTTTCAATTCTGGGTATTGACCTGAGATCTGGGCCTACAAAAGTGGCCCAAATGCTAGAGTTGTTCACAGAGCACTGACAATTTGGTCTCTGGTCGCTGGCAAGCAAGCCTGTGAGAGAAAATTTAGGTTTCTGGTCCCACTCATGCCTATAGCATGGGAACCACTGAGGCTTAAGCTATCCAAAAGTTTAGTGGGACCTCAAGGTAAGTTGTCTAAAGTAAAATATAGTTTGTTATTAAAATATGTATATTTTTAAATATTACAAGTAGTAAAAACATAAAATGAATTAAACATCATGTAATATCAATAATGTTATTTTGTTTCACTTCCATATTAAGTAGTGAAGAAAGTATATGCCTCCCTCATACTAAAAAGTAAAAAATATTTTGTTTTATTTTCAAGTACTTTATCTCTTTATATAAAGTTGAAGTAAAATTAAAGTAGAAACTAAAACATTTTATTTATGGCCGCCATCAATTTTTTTGGTTATTACTATTTTTAATTTGTTACTACATGTATTACTTTATTATTTTTAAATGTAACGTTGCGTGACAAAATCTCTCCCATACTGGGTTGTAGAGTGCCTCTTGGCACGATATATATATCTTAACTCTTCATCTACCAAACACCAAGAGGGAGCGACACAAACTTATCTTTTGTGCAAAACTGGAGGAAATGTTAGATTTGATCCCTCTCAGTGTTTAGTAGATCTATAATTACGATGAATCTATGATGGTTATGATAAATGTTATAAATTGAAAAGGTAAAAAAAATGTATTGTTATTTACTCTTCATTCAAATATCAACATTTGTAATATTATGTTCAACATTATTACCCCGGAGGTGTTCCCTTATTGGGTTGGGCTGGGAAAACACTATTCATCCTAGCCAATCCAGTTTCTCCATTTTCGTTGTCCTCGAGCTAATAATTTTTCAACATGTGGTCGCAATGATCTTTTGTTATGGTACATGGATCTGTTATGTCTTATCATTGTATTTTCTATGAGAAAATTGTAACTTCAATATCGGTCTGAGAACAACAACTTCAAAACCGCCCTATGCCCAAACTATCACAATAAAGGTGTCACTTGATTCTTGATGTTGTGAAAGCAAGAATTGTGAAGTTTCATGGAGAATCTATGGTTTTTTGTCTGCCTGAGTGGGGATTTATTGTTCATGTTCGTTGTAAATATATTGGTGCCGCTTGGGACGTTGTTGCTGTTTTATGTGGTTTTCCTGTATATTAAATGTTAATTTAAATTTATGTTATACATATAGGTAGTTAACAAACCCAACTTCACATGCACAGTGAGCTTTGGGGTTTCTACACCGAATATTAGACAAGTCGCCATAATCTGAATATTGAAACCACTGTAGTTGCGACATACTTCATCTGAATAAACGACATGTCTTTTCCAACACAGGTTCACGCACCAACTTGGAATACTACAAACTTGGAATACTACAATATTTCTATGCTTGAATGACTAGAACCGCCAAAGTTTGTAAGACTTGAAGACATAAACCTCCCTTTCCATGATTGCCACCAATTATGCCTTGTAATTTTCCAAATGCTAGCAATGTCAATAATGCAGATGCCATAAACCAAACGAGCTCTTTCGTATCCATATAGACTATCTTGCAAAGCATTGCAAGTGGCAATGCTACTCTTTTACACTTGTGAGAGCTATCTCCACTAGGGATGAGACGAGAGGGTACTTATCCTCATTTAGGTTTGCACATTGTCTGAACAGAGGTGTGGGTTATTTATATAATCTTTTTAAATTTATCTTTTTATTTCTCATAATTAGTGATATAAACAAAATGCCATATTTTGATCGGTTATCAGTGAATATGGAAATGGCATTGTGGCATGGATTCAACTGACTGGTTTGGTTTTTGCCTGAACCTTTATTGCACTTAGAGTAGTGCAGATACACCTAACCTTGTTCGGGCATCAAGGCTCAAATTAGCTCAAGTATTTGAGAGCCCCATAGAAAACTCTTCTACAAATCTTGGTTATCCCATTCGCTTCATTCGGGAAATGAATGACCAGACCTCCCCTCGATTGGAAAAAGAACCATCTCTATCTGTTTAGGTATCTAAATTTTGATTTTGTTCTTCAATCAAAACTGTAAGTTGGATAATCTCTTGATTTACTTCTACAAAATATAGAGCAACAAACACTAATAGTAATGGGTATGGTTATTTGGGTAACACTACTGATTGGAAACCAAGTAAAAAATACGTATTGACCTTCTCCATCCCAATGTAATATTAATCTCTGGAATTATGTCCGATGTAATAGAAAAGATAGATCAACGCCTTAGAATTCAGCCTCTTTGAGGGGGTAACCTCCTTTACATTACATAGATGAACAATTCTTGGATGATTCAAATGACAAAACCTCCTTTCTATATATAGGAGTCTAAGGAGTCACAATATAACCCAGCCGACCTAACAATAATAATATAAAGCCACAAAAATAACAATAGAGGGATTCTATGGGCACAATAATAACAATATGGGGATTATAGGGGCACAACAATATTAATAAGGGATGCAACTACAATAGTAATGGGATAACCACGAGTATTATAGGGACCCAACATGCCCCTCTCCTTCAAATATGTGTTGTCCTCAACGCTTGAGTAGTTCTAGATGCTTCTGTATAAAATTCTCATCCTCCCATGTGGAATATTTAGCAGATAAGTTATTCCACTTGATAAGATACTCTGAAATTGATCGATTTTGTAGCTATCGAGTTCTTGTTTTTGTGATTGCTTCCGGTTCCAATATAATTTTTCCTTCCTCGTCAAGTTCTAGCAATATTGTTTGAACTGGGAGCTTGTCGCCTATAACCTTTTTTAAACATGAAACATGGAAACAGGGGTGATTTTAGGGGCGAATGTTCGCCCTTTGGCGAAATTAAGGGGTTTTAAATTTTTAGTGGGCGAATATTTTATATCATAGTACATTTTTACAAAACCTCAAATAGCCCACCTTATTTTAAGGGAGAGGTAAAAAAGGTAAATTTAGCCCTTGAAATTAGGAGTTACAACCTTCCATTCGCCCATTTTCAAGAATAGGTTTTATTTAAGTGAATCCTATGGGCCAAAGGCTCAAATACCATATTAATAAAAGAGGTATGGTAAATTAATAAAAATATAAATAAATGAGAGGTATGGTAAATAAATAAA
>APFE031159933.1:79082-108696 GCA_000404065.3 Pinus taeda
TGAAACATCCTCCCAACATTGGCTTGGAATGGATAAAGGTTGTAATAGACCCGGTGTCTTAATTGTTTCAACTTTATTTTGTTGGAAAACCAAACATTCTGCCACAATTTTTTGAATATCCAATTTAAGGCCATCCCAAAAAAATTCCTTCTTAACCCTGTGGTAAGTTTTTAAAAATCTTGAGTGCCCTCCTAAGGGAGAAGTGTGCAATTCCATAAGAATCTTTGTTTTAGTTGGGAATTCTTACAGAGGTATAAGCGATCTTTGTACCATAACAAATCATTTTGCCAACTAAATGTATCAGACATACTGGAATCTTGTTGTAACTTTCGAATAAGTGTCCACACTTCTTCGTCATACTTCCATTCCTCCCTTGCTTCGTTTATCCAATCTAGTTGGATAATAGAAATGGTGCACAACAATGCTTCCACATCCTCATCCTTTCTTGAGAGTGCATCTGCCACCACATTTTGCTTCCCTTTTTTGTATATGATTTCAAAGTCATAACCCAACATCTCTGTGACCCACTTTTGTTGCTCTTCAGAGGATAATATTTGTTCTAAAAAGTATTTAAGGCTATCATGATCCGTTTTTACCTTGAAGTGTCTTCCCATTAGGTAGGGTCGCCATTTCTTAAGTGCATGGAGTATTGCCCAACATTTCCTTCTCATAAATAGCTTTGTGTAAAAAAATTCCCTTGATTGGACGGCTTTCAAAAGCAATGGGTCTTTCATATTGCATTAGAACAACACCAATTCCATTTCCTGAAGCATCACATTCCACAATAAAGGTTTTTGTGAAGTCTAATGTAGCTAAGACAGGTGCTTGGCACATTGCCTCTTTAAGATGTTCGAAGGCCTTTGTTGCTTCTGGAGTCCATGAAAATGCATCTTTCTTCAATAGTGTTGTTAGGGGTGCTGCTATTCTCCCATAATTCTTAACAAACTTGCGATAATACCCTATCAACCCAAGAAATCCTCGCATATGTTTTATGGATGTGGGGATTTTCCATTCCTTAATGGCTTTAATTTTTCTAGGGTCTACCTTAACTCCTTCATGAGATACAATATGACCCAGATATTCCACCTTTGTACTCCAAAGAAACATTTGGATCTTTTTGCATATAATTGTTTCTCCTCCAATAGTTGTAGCACCCTGTCAACATGTTCAACATGATCCTTCCAAGACTTGCTGTGGATTAGTATATCATCAAAAAATACTAACACAAATTTCCTAAGGAATGGTTTGAAAATTGAATTCATCAACCCTTGAAATGTTGAAGGTGCATTGGTAAGGCCAAAAGGCATGACCAAAAATTCATAATGACCCTCATGAGTTCTAAATGCTGTTTTTGGAATGTCTTCAGTCTTCATTCAATTTGATGATATCCTGAACGAAGATCCAACTTGGTGAAGTAAATTGATCCATGCAATTCATCCAGTAATTCATCAATGTCAGGAATGGGAAACTTATCTTTAATAGTGAGCTTGTTGAGCTCCCTATAATTCAGACATATGCGCCATGATCCGTCCTTCTTGTGCACTAATACTACTGGAGTAGAGAAAGAACTTTGACTTGGTTGAATTATACTATCCTCTAGCATTTCTGCAACCATATGTTCAATTTCACTCTTTTGGGCATAGGGATATTTGTACGGCCTGATGTTTGGAGGAACACTTCCTGGAATCGGATGAATAGCATGATCATGATCATGAATAGGTGGGAGACTTTGGGAGTCTCAAATACTTTGGAATTATTGTTCAAGACTTTTTGGAGATTGGAGAAATAGATGATTCCAATGTGGAAACATCTAGCGAACATAATTGCGCAATTACACCCCTTTGTTCCTTTTTTAGAAGCTTGTCATACCGTTAGAGCTGATTATCTTTCCTGGTTTCCCTGCAATACCCCTTAATTCAACTTCCTTTCCTTCCATAGAAAATTTCATGAAAAGTTCTTGAATTAAAAGCTATTGTTACCAAGGATTGTAGCCATTGGACTCCTAGTACAACATCAACACCTCCCATTGGAATGGAAAGCATTGGGCTAGTCAATACATATTCTCCCATGGATAGCTTGATATTATGGCACTTTCCAGAGCATTTTATTGTTCCTCCATTTGCAACCATCACTTGACACTCTGGTGCTGGATATAAGAAGCAATTCAATTCTTTTGCTACCTTACAATGAATAAAATTGTGGGTACTTCCTGAATCAATCAACACTATTACCTTTTTCTTCTTGATTTGTCCTTCTATCTTGATGGTTTGAGGAGTGGTAATTCCCGCCAATGCATTACAAGATATGGTCGGATTCATTTGTTCTTCATCTAGGCTTTGTTCCTGGAGTATATCCTCTTCTTTTGACCTTTCTTGCTCCTTTTCTTCTTCCTCTTCACAATCTATGTAGAATAATTTCTTCTCAGCACACTTATGACCTTTAGTGTATTTACTATCACAACTGTAACAAAGCCCTTTTGCTATTTTTTCTTCCAATTGTTGTGGTGTCCACCTTATAGGTTGTGGAAGACTAGGGACAACACTTCCATCTTTATAGTTGTGAGTGGTATGCTTCTTGGTTGCCATAATTTTGCTTTCCATTTTTCTTGCTAACCTGAATGCCTTCTCTAATGAATCAGGTTCCCAAAGGCGAACATCATGTTGGAATTATCCTTCAAAGACCCTATGAACACATCAATCCTATGCTCCTCTGGAATATCTTTTACCCTTATGTTCAATTTTTGGAACTCCTCAATGTGCTCCATTATTGAACCCTTTTGTTTGAGACTTATCAATTGGCTAAAAAAAGTGTTGCTTTTTGTATCCTCATAATGTGCTATCAATTCTTCCGTAAAAATTTCCCAAGTGATAAATTGTTTACGAGAGCAAAGCCATTGATACCATACAAATTGATTTGGTTCCAAATATAAAGTTGCCATACGTACCTTTTGTGTGTTTTGCACCTTATTGAGATCGAAAAATTGCTCCATCTGTAATATCCATGTTGCGGGATCCCTGCCATCAAACTTCCTCATATCGATTTTTGGAATATGATGAGTCTTCGATCCCACATTAGAGTCTATGGAATCATGATTAAAATTTCTTTTGTTCGCATCATGAGTTTCCTTTACTACCTTTTCACCATTAGTAAGTATTTCTTGTAGAAAATTTGTCAAATCTGTCTTCAAATCTGCCATGTCTCTCTTCAAATCTATCTTCAAATATGCCATGTCTCTCTTCAAATATGTATTCAAATCTATCTTCAAATCATCCATCTTAGCATCCACACCCTTTATCTTAGATTCCACGCCATTTATCTTAGCTTCTGTTAGCTTTTGTGAGAGTGACATTTGTTTCACGTGTTCTTGTAATTTTGATATGTCATGTAGCATTTCTTCCTCTTGTTCATGAGTCATGCTAGAGTTTTCAGGTTACTTACTAGGTGTTTTCATTTTCTTTCCTCGAGGCATCAGTTACTGATAATAATGCTCTACTATGCCCTTTGAATTCCTTCAAAATATATTTTCAAACCAATCTTAAGCAAAAATTTAAAAGAATATACACACCCTTTTTCACTTTGTAGGAGCTCGATATTTCCTCTAATGTATCTCTGTACTTTCGGATCATCTAGTTTTTAAATTGTAACCTGCAGTAGCCCTCTGTTTCTTCTTTCCAATGCCACCAATCTGATCCAAATTGGATTCTCCAAGGAAGATTTGTGTGAAATCTCCCACAGCGACTTGATTATAGACTAGTTCAGTAGAGCGAACTTGTATGATGTGCCACGAGTCACTATTTCAACCTTGGCTCTGAAAAATATATACAAGAAAGAAGAGTCTGTCCTCTTTCTTTAACTTCTTACAAAGTTTCAATCCGATGCTCAGAGAGAAAGTTATGACGATTTTCCCTAGGTCACCTTTTTGGAATGTAATTCAGGAGTCTGCAAAAAGACCAACTTCCTTAGATCATATCTCCGTAAATATAGCGAGAAAAGATCTAAAATTCGGATCTCAGGTTCAACATAGTTTCTTCTCAAATGGGTTTTTTTTTTAGCTTCTGAAACGTCACAGAAAAAAAGTTATAGCGAACATTCCATGATGGCCTATTTGGAGCAGCGAAACCCTAGAATCCAAAGCTATGATACCAAATGTTATGAAACCAGCTCAAGAAAAGATAGAAAAGATAGATCAACACCTAAGAGTTTAGCCTCTTCGAGGGGGAAACCTCCTTTACATTACATAAATGAACAATTCTTGGATGATTCAAATGACAAAACGTCCTTTCTATATATAGGAGTCTAAGGAGTCACAATATAACCCAGCCGACCTAACAATAATAATATAAAGCCACAAAAATAACAATAGAGGGATTCTATGGGGTACAGTAATAATAATATGGGGATAATAGGGCACAACAATATTAATAAGGGATGCACTACAATAGTAATGGGATAATCACTAGTATTATAGGGACCCAACAGAATGTCACAAGAGGATCCATTGTGCATCATGGGGATAAGCTGTTGGGCTCTAGGAATCTCGACCTCCTTTCTATATATAAGATTCTAAGGGGCCACAATATAACTAGAGCTGACATAACAATAATAATGCAAGGGAACACCAATAACAATAGTGGGCTTCTATGAGGCACAATAATAACAATAAGGGGCTACAAGGACAATAATAATAAAGGAATACACTAGTATTATAGGGACCTAACAGATCTTGTGCCCTAACATAAATCTAGGGTTGAGATCACCATGTGGCTAAGAAAAGGAAGCTAGCTTGGCGTGACACACCTTGGACAAGTTTTGTCAACACTTTATGCTCATACAAAATTTGTGAGAAATGGGCTTGCCTCGTGGCACTTGTATTGAAGAGTTTGGTAGACCTTATGCGCATGCATTAAACAATTGAATTTTTTCGTACAAAGATGGTCTTCCCAAATCTTTTATTCCTTCGGTGTACCTTTGCACCTTTAAAGGCAATTGCTAGTTTAAGTAGGGTTGAAATGGTTGAACAAAGTTATGTTTCAATGGTGCTTAGTCATGATCAAAATGGTTGATTCCATTGTTTACCATGGTCATCCATAGCCAAAATAGTCAACATGGACAACCATGGGAAACTATAAACTACCTTCATTAACCATAGACAACCATGGTCAACCATGATCAAACATAGTGAAACATGGGCCACCATTTTCATATTGTCATACATGGACATCCATGGTTCAGCATATTCAACATTGGAAAGCATGGTCAAGTATGGCCAACATGTCAAAACCATGTGCAACCAAGGCCAAACCATTGTCAATTATGATTTACCACAAGAAACATGGTCAACAATGACCAATCATAATATTTCATAGTCAGTTATACTTAAATGCGGACCACCATGGTCAACCATGGCCCACCATTGTCAACATGGTAAAACATGGGCATCCATGGTCGACCATATTTAACATGGTCAACCATGATAAAAAAAATTTGACCATAGGTAAATGTGTTCAACCATGGTTAACCATGGTCATCCATTATCAACATTGTAAAAACCTCATCTACCATATGCAACATAGTCAACCATCTTCAATCATAATCTTTCATGGTTGATTATAATTAGACATGGATAGTTATGGTCAACCATAATAAACCATGAATTCACCATAATATATGCTCATGAACCATGACTTGAACATATTTGACCATACTCAATCATAATATTTCATGGTCAATCATGATTAATCATAATATTTCATAGTTAACCAGAGTCAACAACGATCAACCATAGTCACCATGGTTGACCATAGTTAGCCATGGTGATAACCATGCTCAACCATGGTCAAGCGTGGTGAAGACCTTAGTCAACCATGTTCAAGCATGGTTGACCATGTTCTAACCATGGTTAGCCATGATCAAGCATGGTAGACCATGTTCAATGACCATTATCATGGTCAAGCATGTACATCCATGATCATCCATATTCGATATCGTCAGCTATGGTTAGAATGGTTAGCCATGGGAAACCACAATCAACATTGTCAACCATATATAACATGGTCAACTATGGCCAACAATGGTTAACCATAGTCACCATGGTGACCATATGTTGTCCATAATAAACTCTCATCAACCATAAATTAAACACATTTAACCATATTTAACTAATTCAAACATATTCAACCATGGACAATAATAAATTTTCAGGGAAAATCATAATATTTCATAGTTTACCATAGTCAATTATGGTCAAGCTATGTTCCACCAAGTTTTTGGGACTAAGCAGTTTAGATGTGGGGAGGTACACAAGGGGGATGTGTGGAAACACCCCAAAATTTTAGAAAAATTAAAGGGATACAGGGGAACATCGTGTTCCCTAACATAGGGGTCTCATCTCTAAAGTTATAAAAAAATAATGATAAAATCCCAACAATAAAAATCCATCCCATGGAAATTCATTATTCTATAATCTAGTTAACTTTTATTTTTATAATATATATTTACATTAATTACCAAGGTCCTGGACTCCTTAAATATATACCCCTTATTTATTTTTCTATATTCATGGGTTGATGGAAAAAAAAATCTATGGGGAGCACCTAGGCATCCATTGTTTGGCAAAGAGGGGCCACTTAGACATTCCCCTTTTGGGGAAACACATACTCCACACTAGGGAAATGTTTCCCATGCATTTCCCCAAGTTTCCCCGAAAAGGGGACATGGGGAAATGTTTCCCCAGGTGAGCCCCTATCCCTAGGGTGTGAGAAATGTGGGGAGCATGCCCCCTACTCTGGGAAATACCTCCATGTGGAACACTATGGTTAGCCATGATCAACCATAGTCATCATGGTTTACCATGGCTAACCATGTTGAAAACCATGGTCAAAGATTATCACCATGGTTAACTATGGCTTACCATCTTGACAACCATGGTGGTACATGGTCAAACATAATCGACCATGTTCCACCATGATCATCATGGTGAAACATTTACATCCATGGTCAACCACATTTGGCATGGTCAACTATGGTAAAATAAAATTCGACTATGGTTAACCTCATTCAACATGGTCAACCATGGTCAAACATGGAAATCATGATTTAACATAGATAATATGGTCATCCATAGTCGCCATGGTTTCCCATGGATAACCATGGTCAACCATTATTAGTCATGGTGGACCATGTACCACCATGATCATGATGGTCAGGCATATACATCAATGGTCAAACATGCTTGACCATAGTCAATATGGTTAATGGAAAACCACATTTAACATTGGTGATCGTGGTCAAACATGGTCTACCATAGATAATGTAATTGACCATGGTAAACTATGGCCAACCATTGTTAACAATAATCATCTTGGTTGACCATGGATAACGACCATGGATAACCATGGTTAACCATGGTCGACCATGATCATCATAGTTAAACATGTTCATCCATGGTAGACCATATTCAACATGGTAAATCATGGTAATCCATTGTTAACATGGTATACCAAAAGTAATATGTTCATATGTCATAGTCAATTATAGTTAAACATAGATAATCATGGTAACCCATAGTTATCTATATGTTGACCATAATAAATCATCAACAACCATAACTTGAACATATTTAACCACAATCAATCAATCCTAAATCCATCTTAACTCTTGATCTATCAAGCATCGAGAAGGATCAAATCTCTAATGGTACAAACCTTTCCTCCACTTTTGCACTGAAAAAAGAGGTTTACAACTAGAGACATTTGATCCCTCTTGTTGCTTGATAAATCGAGAGTTAAATGGATTTAGAATGGTATTATCATATTCATATAATAAATATTTATTACTAATTGATATTATATATATATTTATATTATTATATCTTATATTACTAGTTTAATTATATTGTAAGTTATATTATAATATGTTAATGATATATTATTTATCTATTTTATATGACATATTATTAGTAAAAAATATTGTATGACATTTATTATAATTTATTTTCTATATACAAGAATTTAAACTTATCATTAATATTTTTAAATTTCCTCCCAACATTGGTCTAACTTATATTATGTTACAATTTCCTTAAGAGTCTCATTTTTGGAGCAATTTTTTTGTGATGTCACTTCATTTTATATTTTCAAAGCATAGCGAATAAATAAATTTGAAGTTTGATACTTGTTAAATTTGCAATATTTAACTTTATTTTCCAACAAGATGATTTGCTTTCATATTTTCTCATCTTTTTCTTTGCATCTATACCTTTATGTACATCGTAACATCATTTGAGCAATAGCTAATCTTTAGAAGTAGAGGAAGATAAAATCATTTTTTCATTTCCATCACAACAATTTCAATGACACATATCACTTTAAAATCCAAATTGATTTCCATTCATTTATGATTTTTCTTTATCACTTACTTTGTCAACCGAATGAAGACAATTCTAGATCAACAACTTCTTTTATTGGAGCTAAAATAATGCCATCACCACCTGCAACCATGCATAGACAAAAGGTATTGGTAAAGGTTTAAGTAGCGAATATTTCTTCCATTATGAAAAATATATTGCCCCCATGTTGCCTTCATTGATATTGGTCTAATGTGCTAGCTCATTTTCTTTATGTATGGCTTAGTGTGCTTCATTATCATCTTGATTTTTCTTCCTTGGTTCTTCTTGTGTTCTCTTATATTCCTTGGATTTTTCTTCAACTTTTTTCTTGCAAATTCCTTAGCCTTGGCATCAACTTTGGCATTACTATTGTTTCTTATTTTATTTACTCTTGTTTCTTCTTTTATTTCTATGGTTCTGTATCCTCTTTTTATTTTCCTTATGCTTATGCCTAATTTGATAACAAGTCAACTCTAGCTTTAACAGCTTCTTCTTTTTTCTTTACCAATTCCTCTTTCTTGGTATCCTTTTATGGCATTTCCTCTTTTATTTTGGCCTTGGATTCTACTTTGGCCTTCTTTAGTGTCTCAAGCTTATTTTTTCTTGTTTTTTTATTTGGCCTTCTTTGGTGCCTTAATCCTCTCAACAACCACCCTTTGAATGTCATTCTCCTATTTTCTTTCTTTCTCTTTGCTAGTAACTTGCAAATTAATGTAAACCTCTTCATAAGTCAACTATCTCTCTCAATTTCTTTCAAGATTGTTTTATTCATCTCGATAGAAAAATAGATATTTATCTCAAATATATGTTTTGTAATAATCTCCAAGGGATCATGCATTTGAGTTATTTCTAACTTGAAAATATATTCCTTAATGCTTTCACCTTCCATCCCGTTGGACCCTCGAAATGAACTCTTTTTTTTCAATATTTTTCCATCATTGTGTTCATCATACTCCCTAGAAAGCTATCATAGCAGCCATATTATATTCTATTGCTATCCATTTTATGAAAATTCATTCTATGAGCTATAGGATCCTATGACCTACAAGATATTATGCCAAGTAATATATACGATAAAATATCCATTCTTCATATATTTTCATTTATTCTTTTGTAAAAGAAATTTTAAATTTATAGCTATATAATCAACAATTTTATAGTTACAAATGTGGACATTAAGCTTCTCCACCTATCATTTTTTCTCCAACATACTCCAGGTCAACACAAGAGCAAGGCCAAAGTTGCAATCAAAGGAAACTATGTGGTGGCAGAGTGTTGGGTGCAATATTTGAGGATATTTCAAGCATGCTTTTCCCCATTTTTGGCCATTTTCCCTTATTGAACCTACAATTTCCCCAATACAATGTCACTCCCTCTGATTAAGAAGCAACCTTTTTCTTTGACATATTATTATGCTATTTTCTACTAAGTATTGAACGAAACAATGCTTTCTTTGGGATGACTAACCACTGTATTTGTGGAAGAGTTCTTTTGAATGTTTTTCTTTCACATGTTGCCATAACCACTAATAGCCATGGCTGAACAGTTGTTGCTACTACTTTTTGTTACACAACGTGACTTATTGTTACTTGCGGCTACACCCTTGGTTTTCCATTTCCTCCTGTTACATCACGAAGTTGTTGTTACACTGCGAATTGTTAGGATTGTAGTTGCTATTTTCAAAGACAACTATCAAGGGCCACATGAAGTAATTCCATGCGGACATTTAAGAAGATATAAGCAGTTACAATTACATCTAAACAAGAGTGGTGTTACCATAACAAATCTTTATTAAAAATAGTTTGTAACAATTTCTATCTTTCTATTATTTTTGTTAGCTTAATTAGCATGAGAATCGCAAGATTCTCATGACTGGTTCGTTTCCCTAATTTTGGGGCTTTGTAAAGAATTTATAAAAGAGATTAGTCTCATTAGAATGGGATGATTAAGGAACATAGATAATACCGACATTCTAATCTTGTAATTTTCCACTATTTTAATACAAGCTTATATCTGGTGATGTTACTGCAAATTCCATGTTTAATTCTTAAATAGTTTTCATTTTACTCCTGCACCATGCTAGGAGGGCTCTTTAATAGGGATCACAATGCTAATAGGATATTTTTTTTATGTGTTAGTGTGGATTTCGTATTACTATTGCACATATTTCATTGTGGGATAGATACACTTATGCTTTCAGATTTATTGTGTGTTGTTACACGAGTTAATCAATTCCATACTACTCAATTGTTGTTACATTTTTAGTTGATAATGTATGGCACGTCCATCTTTATTATGAAGTTATTATGAAGTGTGGATTATTTCCTTGCCGAGTGCGTTTCATTCCTGTAATGTGCCTTTTAATTCTTGCAACTGTGTGTTTCCATTATGCAAGAGTGGTTTAATTTCTGCAAGTGTGTTCAACAACATATTTTTTGTTTTACCTAGCTATTACATGTATTGGCACAAATAGTGTAGACGCCTTTAAAATAAAAAGACCTACCCTGGTTGAAAATTAATGATTGTGGTTTAGTTACTTTAGGAGTGATAAAACCTCACAACCATTTTGGGGTCGTTTCCGGGGATCATCATCAACGACATAGTTGACTAGTGCTTTCTTTTGAATTTCCTTTTGATAGAGTGTCTCTAATTTTATAGGCATTGGGCAGTAAGATGAGAGCTAAGAACCTGCGCATCGCTCTAACATACCTGAGCGGGCTCACCACTGTAATAACTAGGACACTTATGGTGTGCAAATAATTACACATTGGGTCCATGTGTAGAATGTATGAGTGAAGAAGAAGCAAAATGTAGGAATTTTAATAAATATATACGCAAAAGGGGTCGAAAAAAAACAAGAAAAATATTGATCAAGGGGGAGTAACATTTATCCAAGAATTGATCTCAAAAGAAGAAAGGGAGCAGTCAAAACCACATAGGGACATGAGAAAAACAAGTCCACTGAAATTTGTTGCTTCTACATTAAAATAAGGAGTATCTAGTTCCTTTATTTTAGGACCTCATTTTCCTCAAACTAGCCTACAAACTCCCAAATCTGTAAACTCAACTGAGGAACAACAAGGAGAAACTAGTGGCCAGGATTTTGGATTAGAAGGACAAGGGGAAACCAGTGGGAAATATCAAGGACCAAAATCAAAATAATGTTCTTTCAGTTTCTAGTACCCAGACTCAGGCAGTGCAGTACAACAGCTAGCCCCACAAAAATCCGAGCAATTATCACAAGAATCCCTATCTATAGAACATTCGTCTGAGCAAAATTTAGAAGGATACATATCAGAACAAGAATTAGGAGAATTTCCAATAGGGGATAACAACAAAAATAATAGGACAGATGCCACTAATACCACTTTTGAATTTCCAATAAGTGAGATAAGGGGAGAAGCCCCCATGAAAAATATCCCTCTATCATCCCTTCCATCTTTCCAGGGATTGACTATAGAAGATCTTGATATTTTTTAGTTTGAGTTTGATGTTCTGTGTAGGAGATATGACTACACTTCAGATGCTCTGAAGCTAAAATTATTTCCTACCACTCTCAAAAGGAGCAACATTAAGATGGTTTATGGGACTAGGTTTTGCCACTATCCGAACATGTGGAGATATGAAGACTACGTTTTTGGAAAAGTACCAAGACTATTGCTAAACCAAAGATTTAAGAGAGGATATATTCATAATGACACAGAAGGAAGAAGAGAACTTGAAATATTACATGGAACGATTCCATTATAATCTATAAAGGTCCAAACATAACGATATATATCCATAGATTTTGAAAATAATATTGATTTGAGGGATGAGAGATGACTGCCTAGACATGTTGAACATGTTAGGAAAAGTAGATATACCTTAGGAACCATATGATGATATAATAAAACTTTTCTTAAGGTGTTAGCGAGGATCGTCATGAGGGAGAAGCATGGCATAGGATGCCTCTGTTAAAATACAGAAATCCGCAAATGGAGCTGTGACCAGAGATAAGATTGGAAACATGTTTGAAAATCTCAAGACCAATCTTCTCAGTACCTTATCTACCCAATTGACGACAACGCATGTGAAAATGACACAGGTTGAAGTTGATAATGCCTTGGTCATATTCTGCCCAAAATGTAAAGAGAAACATTCCCTGAAGGAATGCAAATTTAACAACATTAACTTGTGCAATATTTGTGACCTGGAGAATTCTATAGGCTACTATTCAGAGCTCGCAAAAATGAAGGAAGCAGTCAAGGAATTAGGTGAGGAGGCTCAGTCTTCTTACATTATTGGGTCTAGGAAGCCTTGGAAATCACAATCACCAGGTATGTCTCAACATTTTTCTTTCAATTCGTGGAATAATGTATATAATACTCAACAATTTCCATGGTAGTATCCCACTCCCCCTCCAACTCAATTTCCTTCCCCATGGAACCAATGGTCTCCTTCTCCACCTTTTCAGTATCCTCCATCTCAGTTGTACTCTTGGCCTTAGAATTCGAGGGGAAACTCTTTAGGCCCAGTCCCTCCTTCCTTACTAGTGCAACAACAATTGCAACTTCCACCTCTCTCATCATATGCTACCACTCCTCCCATACGTCCCCAATTACCAATATAGTGTAACCATAACCCTAATAATAAGGTAGCTCAGAATATAGAATCCCCCACTTCTTTCCAAACTTACAACATTACCCCTATAGAATTCAATGAGATCCACCTTCTATTAGGAAAAGTAGTAAACTCAAAAACCCACCCTGTCATTACTAAAGAGGAATGTGAATCACCTAGGGATGATCCTATGGATTTTGGTGGAACTCCTACATGTGTAACAACTGATTCAAATAATTCTGACACATCTGTAACAACCAATCCAACTGTTATAGTGACTAAGGACCCTCCATATCCAAAAATATTAGTTGAAACTAGGATGATTCCACAACCTGAATTTGATTTCCTTAGGAACATAAAGAATCTGCACATAAGGAACAATCCATTAATGATGTCCCCATCAATGTGAAAACAGTAAGACACCTATGTGTTAAGAAACTTGGAAGGAAGCCCAAGAATCCTATTACCATCCATGTGATGGGAAAATTGCCAGAACTAATGATTGTTCAACCTCTTTTGGCCTAATACAATGACCCAGGGAATCCTAAAGTCACTGTTTATATTGATGAGAATCTCATTCCATACACATTAATTGATTTAGGGACAACAATCGATGTAATGACTAAGGAAATATTTACCACTTTAGGATTGCATGGGCTGAGACAAACACCTACAGTGCTAGAACTATTAGACAGGTCACGTGTAAAACATGGAGTGGTAGAGGATGTAGTCATCACAGTAGATTCCTTGAGGTACCAAGCAAAATTTATTATTTTGCAAACCAAATCAAATTTGGAGGGACATCCCCTGATATTATGAAGGCATTGGTTGAGCACTGCAGATGCATTCATAGGTTGTAGGTTAGGCTTCATGATGATTTCAAAAGGACAAGCCACAAAGAACCTCAACCTCTATCCTCCTGAAAAACCAAGTAAGGCTTTGGAAAATCCCTTATGGGATGAATCTAAACCTGAATCAAATCATTCCCAACCACTCCTCACTCTTGGAAAATCCCATTATTTTAAGAATGAAACATAGGATGACGTTATCAATGGTTATATCAGTAATTCTCTTGTTGTTACTTCTATTGATGATTTGGGGGTAGAAGATACCATAAAAGAATTGAGTCTAGAACGTATGAAAACCACCCCTAATCTCAAGATCATATCAGTTGAAATAGGGCCTGGCAAAAATCTAAATATTAATCTTAATCCAACTCTCGAATAGAACAGGATGTTGTTACAGCTGTTACAGAGACATAAAAAGGCATTTTCATTGGATTACAGAAACATGAAAGGAATTCACCCCATCCTGTGTCCCCACAACATCTATTTGAAATGAGACTGCAATCTAGTTAATCAAGCACAACAACGCACAAACTTAATACTTACAGAAGTAGTAAAAGAAGAATTGCAAAAGCTTCTAAATGCCAACTTCATTTATCCCATCTCTGGCAGCCAATGGGTATCTCCATTTTTTATTGTTCCTCAAAAGAATGGCAAGTGGAGGGTCTGTGTAGATTACAAAGAACTTAACAAAGCCACTCAAAAGGACTATTTTCCTTTGCCATTTATAGATCAGGTCCTTGACACCTTAGCTGGAAAAAATTATTTTCATTTCTATGCGGGTTTAGTAATTATAATCAAACACAGATTGCCCCAGAGGATCAGGATAAAACCACCTTTACTTGCCCGTGGGGGACTTTTGCATACAAATTTATCCCTTTTGGACTCTGTAATGCGCTAGCAACTTTCAAGAGGGCAATATTGGGGATATATGCAGATTTTCTAAATGAATGTTTAGAAGTATTCATGGATAATTTTACACATTATGCTAACGGTTTTGAAACAACATTAGCCAATCTCGAAAAAGTGCTAGAGCGATGTGAGCAAACTAATCTTGCTTTAAGAACCAAAAAATTTCACATGATGATGAATGAAGGAATTGTGCTTTGGCATTATATTTCTATTGTAGGATTAAATGTAGACCTTGTTAAGATAGAAGTAATTCTAAACATTCCAGCTCCCTACACACGAAAGGAGGTATGTAGTTTTTTGGGACATGCAGGGTATTACAAGAGGCTTATAGAAAAAATTTCAAATTGCATCCCCATTATTTTCTATGCTTACTAAAGATGTGGAATTTGTTTGGATAGGGAAATGTGAACATTCCTTTACAAAGTTAAAGCAGTGTGCATTAGTAGCCCCTATTTTGTGAGGACCGAACTGGGATTTGCCATTTCACATAGCAAGAGATGCATCTGATACTACTATTGGAGTTGTGTTAGGTTAAATAGAAGACAAGAAGCCATATGCCATCTACTACATCAACAAGAATTTGACTCCAACAAAGTTAAATTATACAGTTACAGAAAAAGAGTTTCTTGCAATAGTGCATGCCATTAATAAATTTAGGCACTCTTTACAGGTTATCAAATATTTGTGCGCACTCACCACTCTTCCATTCATTTCTTAATGAATAAAATTATTACTATGGTAGAGTTACACGTTGTTTGTTGTTGTTACAAGAATGTGATATATAAATATTAGATAAACCTGGAAAAGATAATGTAGTGGTTGATTTTCTTTCTAGGTTAATTGTTAATAGTGATTGCATGCTCATTGAGGGTTCTTTTCTATATGAATATATTTTTTATATTTCAACTCACCGACCGTGGTATGTAGACATAGCTAACTACCTTGGTGGAGGGAGATTTCCAAAATATTTGTCCTCAAAAGAAAGGAGGAAGATTGTTTAGCAGAGTGAAAGATACTCTTGGGTAGAAGGATACCTCGACTACACGGGGCCAGGTCATCAGATCAAGTGTTGTGTGAGAGAGGATGATATTTTTGACATCCTCAAAGCCTGTCACAAGGAACCTTGTGGAGGACACTTTGCTGACAAGAGGATAGGGCATAAATTGCTTTCAACATGATATGATTGTCCTACCATATTACAACCTCAAATAGTCTTGGAACCATTTGAGAAGTGGGCCTTAGACTTTGTAGGATAAATTAATCCTTCATCTCAGCAGAAGTCCTACATTTTAGTCTGTACATATTATGTCACACAATGGGTTGAAGAAAAGGAACTAACCAAGGCAATTAAACAGGATGTTTCAGATTTATTATTTGAAGACATTTTTGTTTGTTTTGGAATGCCTTGAGAAATAGTGATAGATGGAGGACAATGGTTCACATTTCATTTGATCCATAAGTTAGTTGAGAAATTCAAGATCTGTCACAGAATTACCTCACCATATCATCCACAGGAAAATGGTCAAGTGGAGAGTATTGATAAGGTTAGTGAAGGAATTATCACTAAGATTGTAGCCAACCATCGGAGGAACTAGGTTGATAAACTTCCAGAAGCACTATGGGCATACAAAACTACATGGAGAAATACTATTGGATTTTCACCATACAAATTGGTGTATGGTAAAAACCCATTATTTTCCATTGAGTTCGAAATGAAAACACTCAGAACAACATTGCAAGTGAACCTAGATTTGACTACAGCTCATAAACATTGGTTGAACTAGTTAAATGAACTAGATGAGAAGAAATTGTCTTCCATCCAGCAAACATACATCATTCAGTGGTAGAGGGCTAAGTGGATTGACAAGTTTATCAAAAATAAGGTTTTTTAGAAATTTGATTGGGCTCTACCATATGATTCACGATTCAAAGGCTTCAAGGGGAAGATCTGCACCAGATGGCTAGGTCCTTATGAGGTAGATAAAATATTTGACAATGGGACTGTGAGATTAATTACCATAGATAGTGCCAAAGTGCCATTGCTTGCCAATGGGCATCATGTTCAATCATATCATGAACCAACCTCAAAGGATTCATTTATCAACATTGTCTCAAGATCCGGCCATCAAGTTATGAGGGCAGGGGAAAATTCTCATGTGCTATCAAATTATTAAATTCCAATAGGTGTACTAGCTGAAAACCAACTTTTGTTGGAAGTTGATACACAAAAAGAAAAAGAAAAAAACTAATAATAATAAAAAGAAAAGAAAAGAATAGATATATATTAATATTTATATATATAATTATATATATATATATATTAATTTATATATATGCTTGTGAAAACCTCTTGTGGGTCGCGGGTAAGATAGTTGTACCAGCTGAAACACTTTGTGGAGCTAATACACATTTTCCTTTTACAAATTTCAGTAATAACATGTTGTTACACACATGTCATAGATGTCATGCTGTTACAAGCCCATTTTTATTCATTTCATTGTATTATTCTGAAAATTCTTTTGTAGGCAAAAATTGTAATGCCCTCAAAGGAATACATTGTTGTAAAAAAGTACTGCTACAAATTTATTCAACAATTATGGAGAAATTATTTTGTTGTTACATCTGTAGCAGTTGATACAATGGAGACGACTATAGAATGGAACTAGTTGGAGTTGTCCGCTTCAATAATCACCATCACCAACACTCTATTGTCGGTATCAATCAAATCACCCTTCGGCAAGTCATTAAAAAAAAAATATTGTTTTTTCTTTATTTAGCAATTATGGAAGTTAATACGTCATTTCATTTTGACGATTGAGGACGGCCTTTGCATTTAAGTTGGGGGTGTTGGGGGTGGGGGGGTGGGGGGGAAGGGGACGAATCATTTTGTGATTCGTGACATAACCTGATTTGAAGTGACAATACATGTTAATCATTACCACCTTTCATGTTTGATCATCTCATTAATTCGAACCATATCCAAGTCCGATTTTTACACCTTTGAATTAATGATAAATGATAACCTGTATCGCACAATTTTATGACCTAATAACCTTTCCTATTGCCCTAGTATTCACCTCGACGTAGCTCTGCACCCTCATTGCACAAATTTTTCAAGAATTGTGATGGAAAGCACGCAAAATTTCATAGTGACTATTGTAGAAATTAGTGTCGGTTCTATAACAGCGAAGGATGGGAGGAGGAGCAGTAAGGCATGAACCAGATTCCATCGAGGCTTTGGAAAAATTCCCTGAAGCATATCAAATTTTTAGAGAAGCAGGATGGATCGAGTGTTTTGAATGACTTAGGAGGTCGGAAGAGAGTTTTGCTTTGGAATTTTCTCGAAATATGAACATGAATAGAACAGAGGTCAAAGGCCTAAGACTGGAGATTATGGGGGAAGTGATTTCCAGAGTAACAACACTTTGACTCGAAGGGGAAGAGGTGGTTCAGCTAAAAAATTAATGACCCATCCCTTAAAGTTGAATTATTGTAGGGAGAAGAACATTTGGTCGATAAGGGAAGAGGAATTGACCATTTTTCCCTTCCTCAGTCATGGAACGATGTTTCCTTGTTCATTATCAAGTACATTACATGTGAGGAGCACTCGACAAGAGTTTCCAACTATCATTTTTCGTTGTTGAGCCATCTTTGACATGGAAAACTGATTAATCTTCCCCATTTTCTGTTGGAAAATTTGAAACACATGGTTGCCTCAATAAAGGTAGCCTCACATCCTAAGGGTTGCATTACCAATCATGGCCTCATAAAACTGATCGTAATGGAAGCTCTGGAGTAGCAAGGAAGAAATTGTGAATATTTTATTAGTGAAGGAACAAAAACCCCACGACAAAGACAAGTTGAAACTCTTACAGATGCTCTGAGGAAAGCTAATACAACTAAGGAGCAGGGACACTCTTTGGGAGTTAGAGTTAAGAAGAGTTCACTTGAGGAATCTGTAGTTGGTAGAATATCAAAGAAAAGGGTTAGGTTTGGTACTCAACCAAAACCTTCACCGTCGTCTTAGAAGAAACCATGCAAGAAAAAGAAAAAACGGGGAAGCAAGAAGAGAAAATGAAGCAAAAGAAGAAGAAATAGACCAAGCATGAAGACACTTATTCATCAAGTAAGAACGAAACATGAACTTTGCTGCTTAAAATTAAGAAGCTAGAAACAGAAAATAAGGAATTAAAGCGGCAATTAGGAGATACAAAAATGTATAAAAATGTTCCCGATCTCGATACATTAGTTTAGGTTGTTAATAAGTTTGGATCAAAAACCACACAAGGGCCTTTATCTATAGCATGCGTTGAGGGTTTGGCAACAACAAGATACAATATTTGTATTGTAGACACCATCTCAAAAGAAACCCAAACAGAACCATGGGAGATTGACACACAAGAACTCGTTGATGATGCTGCTGACACACAAGAACCAACAATTGAAATAGAGAACCCCATGGATTTTAACCTAGAAACGATACACATGAACTTGTCAACAATATTGTTGATACACAAGAACCAACAGTTGAGACAGAGGCTTTTAAGGAAGAAAAATATAGAGTTGTTCCACAAGAACTTGTCAACGAAACTAATGATACACAAGAACCAACAACTGAGGCAAAGCAGCTCAAAAAGCAAGATGTTGTTACACCCTCTACTGTTGTTGCACATAAGATAACACAAGACCCTGAAGCAAGGTGGAATTCAGAAAGACTCATGTTGATATCGCAAGTGGATAATTGGAAGCAAATGGAAATTTCCCTATAAAAGGGAGTGATTTATTTGGAAGAACATCAAAAGTTTATTCATAACCTTAACGATTATTGGGTCGAAGAATTGCTGACGGATAAGCTAATAAAGTTGGAAACGAAGAAAGATGAGATGGAAAAGGAATAACAGAGACAACAACTACAAAAATAGGTCAAGAAGTTGACTGAAGAGAAAGGTAAAATGTATGAGTTAGCCCTAAACCTTTTAGGTCACAGGATGCCATCTCTATCATACCTAATCTTCTTTTGGGAGAAATTTTATCTTTTCCAGTTTAGAGTCATCCATGAGAACAAACCCTACAGGAGCATTTCCACTAAAAAATTTATGGACGTATTTCGCTTATGCAATTTTAATGAGCAGAGTCTATTATGCAAACTCTTCTTGCATGATATATTTGTTGAGCATTCTAGTTTGTAGATGGCTGTAGACCTTTCCCCTTACGTTGGATTAGTGGGTCGAAGAATTATTGACGAATGAGCTCATAAAGTTGGAAAAGAGGAAAGATGAGATGGAAAAGGAATAACAGAGACAGCAACAACAACAAGAGGTCAAGAAGTTGGCTGAAGAGAAAGGTGAAATGTATGAGTTAGCCCTAAACCTTTTAGGTTGCATGATGTCATCTCTGTCATACCTGATCTTCTTTTGGGAGAAATTTTATCTTTTCCAGTTGAGAGCCATCCATGAGAACAGACCCTACAGAAGCATTTCCACTAAAAAATTTATGGATGTATTTCGCTCATGCGATTTCGATGAGGAGAGTCTGTTATGCAAACTCTTCTTGCATGATATATTTGTTGATCATTTTAGTTTGCAGATGGCTGCAGACATTTCCCCTTACATTGGATATTTGTAGCTATGGGATTTTATATCTTTCATGAGAAATCAAATTTATTGACACCTCACCATGAAATCATCTGCTATGAATGAAGAAAAGGAAAACCTGAAGATAAGGTCAAGACCTGGTATGGTCGCTGCTATGAGGCATCAATTGAAAAAAAAATCTTAGTAAACATAATATGGTATAACAATTGTCCCTCTATAGGAGAAGGATTGTTGGGTTTTGCCTTAATATTTATGAACAATTGAAAAGTAAAGCATTATTTGGAAGCCTAAAATGATGGGAAGCTTGCAATGAAACACTAAAAGCAGGGGATCCCTTTGGGTACCCCAATTTCATGATAGTTGTTACTCGAGTCCCTGAATATGTACGAATTGTCAAAATGATGGGAGATTTCTACATAGGGCTCGAATTCAAGTTTCCTCTGATTTAACTCCCAGTTGAGAAATACGAACCTCACTTCCACTTGAGAAATCATGATGAATGTTCCTAGACACATCGGCTCGTGTCTACCCAGGGGCATAGGAATGAAGATGAAGATGCTTCTGGCACCTATGATTTTACATAACTACATTAGCAACATGCCAGTGAAACAATAGATGGGGAACCTGAACATTCTAAAGAATCTGCATGAGGACATTCAGTGGCTTCAGTTGGGGGGATATGTTGGATGCAATATTTGAGGATATTTCAGGCATCCTTTTCCCCATTTTTGGCCATTTTCCCTCATTTAACCTACAATTTCTCCAATACAATGTCACTCCCTCCGATTAAGAAGCAACCTTTTTCTTTGACGTATTATTATGCTATTTTATACTAAGTATTGAACGAAACAATTCTTTCTTTGGGATGACTAACCAGGGTATATGTGGAAGAGTTATTTTGAATGTTTTTCTTTCAGGTGTTGGCATAACTACTGATAGCCATGGGTGAAAATTTGTTTCTATTACTTGTTACATTGTGTGAGTTGATGTTACTTGTTGTTATACCCTGGGTTTTCTATTTCCTGCTGATACACCACAAAGTTGTCGTTACATTGCGAATTGTCAAGATTGTAGCCACCATTTTCAAGGGATGCATGAAGTAATTCCATGTAGACAGTTAAGAATATCTGAGCAGTTACAATTGTGTCTAAACAAGAGTGGTGTAACCATAACAAATCTTTATTAACAGTAGTTTGTAACAATTTCTATCTTTCTATAGTTTTTGTTAGCTTAATCATCATGGGAATCACAAGATTCTCATGACTGATTCATTTCCCTAATTTTGGGGATTTGTAAATACTTTATAAAAGAGCCTAGTCTCATGAGAAGGGGATGATGAAGGAACATAAATAATACCAACATTCTGATCTTGTGCTTTTCCACTATTTTAATACAAGCATATATCTGGTGATGTTACTGCAAATTCCATGTTGAATTCTTAAATAGTTTTCATTTTACTCCTGCACCATGCTAGGGAGGAATGGCCCTCCTCTTTAGCAGGGATCATAGTGTTAATATAATATAATTTTTTTATGTGTTAGTGTGGATTTCTTATTACTGTTGCACAAGTTTCATTGTGGGATATATATACTTTTGCTTTTAGATTTATTGTATGTTGTTACACAGGTTAATCAATTCCATACTACTCAATTGTTGTTACGTATTTAGCTGATAGTGTATGGCGTGCCTATCTTTATTATAATTTCTTATGAAGTGTGGATTCTTTCCTTTCCGAGTTTGTTTTATTCCTATAGTGTTCCTTTCAATTCCTGCAAGCATGTATTTCCATTCTGCAAGAGTACTTTAATTTCTACAAGTTTGTTCAATGACATCTTTTCTGTTTTACCTAGTTGTTACATGTATCAACACAAATAGTGTAAATTCCTTTGAAATAAAAATGTCTACCTTGGTTGACAATTAATGATTGTGGTTTAGTTACTTTAGGAGTGATAAAACCTTACAAACATAGAGTACGTAGTCTCGTAGCAGAGAAGTCATATCAATGGCATGAGATGCAGATCATATTAAAAAATGATTAAGTCATATTAGATAATGATATTAGATATGATAAATGCATGCATCTAAATATGAATTTATCATTCGTGTACCTATTCTTGTTTTCATAAAATTCAAAGACTAATATCTTAGTGAGTTTATTCTAAACACTCACATAATAGATCTCTTATGTTATTTATTGAATTGTAGAAATGCTTGTAGAATGAACTATGGAGCCAATCCCTGATTTTGAAACTTTGCACTTTGATATTATTAATACAAAGCTATTCTGTTTGTATATTAGCATGCCTATGTGTTTGAATTATGTGTATTTCATTTTTTGAGTCTTCACAGTCTAATCTTATAAGACCTTCTCAGCAGTGCTTCGCTGAGCTAGGAGCCCCCCCATGTAGGGATGCATTGGTTATCGTTTCTTTCATGAGTTTCCTTTATTTCAAGTTGTGTGAACGTGTTTAATCAATTCTTTTAATTCTTCTCAGATTGGATGCTTCTGTGATTCATGATTTGAGCCAAGATATTCTAGAGAACTCACAAAGAAAGCTTAGGGTTGACGCGTTTCGAACCTCTATCAAGGTTCATCATCAGGACAAGGATGGGGAGCAAGAACAATAGATAACTAATTTATATCATAGATGCAACGGTAAATTTCTAACAGTAAAAAAGAAATATAAATAAAATGAAATGTTAAGGGATAAAAATCAATTTATTTATTATTTATTTTTAATTTAATATAATTTATTTTTATTTTTCAATATTATTATATGACTTTGACAATTTTAACATATAATATATTAAGATTCAACTATCTACAACACTATCAATTAAAATTATATTAATAAAAATTAATTGATTGGTAAATAAATAAATCTATCTAATAAGAAAGGGAAAAAATATAAACTAAAACTATTAATAAAAACCATTAAATTCATAATAAAACAAAGTTCAAAATAAAATCAAAACAAATAAAAGAAAGGAGATCATAGAAAAGAACAAATACAAACCAGGACCAAAGAAGGAAACAAAGGAGGGGCGAAAAACCCAGGGGGTTAAGAATAAAGAGAAGGGACCCATGAGAAGCTTAACTTCCATCCATTGTCCATATTAAGAGTATTATTTCTCTTCTCAATCTCGATGGCTTCTCTTAATTTTCAGTGATGGAAATGATCAACCCTAGTGAGAACCATAGAATCCTCTAAGAAAATATGGTGTTTCGACAATTCAACATGTTCCACTAGAGCAGAGGAGCGAGTCCTACAATGTCTAAGGTCTACTGCGTGCTCTTGAATTCTCTAAGAAATGGAATGACGAGTCTCTCCAATGTAGGGGGTTCCATAGGAACATGGAATTAAATAAACACCCTTCATGTTTTTGGGATCAATAGGGTCTTTGACGGATCTTAATGTGCCATGAATGGTTTTTAAAGGTCTAAAGGTGGATAAAATATTTTGTTTCTTCAGAATCCTAGCAATCTTTTCAATCGTCCCTCGATAAAGGGAAATTGGGCACTAGAGGCCACCTCAACCGACTCTTTCTTAGTCCTAGGTCCTTGACTAGCTTTCAAAAAGGCTCAAAAACCCTGGAACTCATTATAACCATTCTTCCTAAAAACATTCATGAGGTGGGTTTTCTCACCAGCCAGATGGTCTTCTTCAAAAACCCTTAAAACCCTAGTGGCTAGAGTGTTGAGAACCCCTAGTTTCTCGGCTGAAAAGTGATGAGATTTTGCATGAAGACATTGTTCAGTGTAGAGTTTCTTATGAAAAACCTAGTGGGAGAAAAAACCATCATCTTTCTCTGAGATAAGCACATCAAGGAAGGGTAAGATTCAATTAACCTCACATTCCATGGTAAATTTAATGGAACCGGATTGATTGTTGAGATGCTCGAAAAAGGATACTAATTTCTTGACCATGGGGCCATAAGTTTAAGGTATCATCCACAATCTGTTTCCAAAATTTCGGCTTAAATTGAGGCGAAGCTAAAGCTCTAGATTCCAAATCTTCCATAAAAAGGTTAGCAACCACTGGAGAGAGGGGAGAACCCATCGCTACCCCGCATGTTTTCTCATAGAATTCACCTTCGAAACTGATTAAGGTTTAGGTAAGGCAAATCTCTACAAGCTTGGTAGTATCAGGATCCGTTATGCGATTGATAACATCAATAGCCTCCTTAATAGGGATGTTAGTGTAAAGAGAAACAATATCAAAACTAACCATAAAATCTTCATGTTCAAATTTCACATCTTTCAACTCATTCAAAAAAGAGAAAGAATCTTTAACAAAAGAACTAGACTTACCTACTAAGGGCTTAAGCTTCCGAGATAAATACTTAGCAAGGAGATACATTGACCCACCTATGGTATTGACAATAGGTCTAAGGGGGGACTTCCTTATGAATATTAGGAAGTCCATAGATCCTAGGGGTGAGAGGGTTACTTTCTATAAGCTTGTGACTTAATGAGCTCACAGATCTATTAGACTTGATAGCCAAGGAAACAACTTTCGAAACCTTCTTAATGGGGTCCTTATTTAGATTTCTATAGCTCCCATTGTTGCATAGGTGATCTAACAACTTCTTCCAGTAATCATCTTTATCTAAAATCACAACCCCTCCTCCTTTATCTACTTTAAGGAAAACAACATCAGGGTTATTGTTTAAATATTTTAGGGCTTCAAATTCCGACTTTCTAATATTGCTTTTAGGTGGCTTAACATTCCTAAGAATAACGAAACAATTCTACCTAATGACATCCTTAATGTGATCATGGAACTCCCTGATACTGAATTCAATGGAGCAAATGATCTCCTCAACCATGATCTTTCTTGGGGTTAGAGAAAAATTCAACCCTTTCTCAAAAATACTATAAACCGGATGATCAAAAGAAAACCTAAAAATGTTAATAATCTTATTATTAAAAAGACAAGCTAATGATACAAAATAATAATATTATTATTATTAAAAGAAAGAGAAATTAAATTAGTATTATTACTATTATTAAGGAAGGAGGATAATGAAGTATCATTAGAATTATTAATGTTAATAGAATGCCTTATAATGTTAGTGTTATTAAGACTAATGCCATTATAGTTAATAGAATCAAAATAGCAAGATTTATTAGAATTATCGCAATTAATGTTACACCTATTATTACTAGTATCCTTATTATTATTAATAATAGTTGAATAATAAAAATAATTATTAGAACTACCAATAATTTCACCCAGTTCCAAAGCAGGGTCAACCGAATGAGAGCAACGGGACAACTCAAAATTGAAGTGGCGAATGCATAATTGAAGTGGATGATAGAGGAGGTTGAAAAATATTGGAGGGGGAATGAAAAGAATGCAGAGGGGGCATGTGAGATGGCAAGAAGGAACAAGGGCCATTCAAAACTCCACAAACCGGATCGAAGGTAAATAACTAGAGACTCTTCAACAACAAGGAGAGGAGGAGCAAGGCACGAAGGAGAAGGAAAAACGCGAGGGGGAGAAGAAGAGGAGCAAGGGGATGAGCTAGAGGGATTAATAACCACAACTTTTACGCCCACACTTTGCAAAGATCCAGGAACAATATTCCCTTCTTATTTTGAATTATTAATGCAGGATGAGCAAGAATTATCAACAGAGCTCACACTCTAAGAAACCACCGAAACATTATTTCCCGTGTCATCAGAACCATTGCTGGAACTAACGACGGGATTGACAGTCAGCGCAGACTTCTCCCGATCACCCATTGAGCCTAAATTTGAAACCCGAGAGGCGGCGACATCACAACGCTCTGGTGAGCACAACGAACTTCTCATTAACCAAGAACGAAGAGCTGATTTTTTATTGTGTAATACACAATAAAGATTATTCATATGAATCATTTACTATTTAGCTTGATTACAAAACCAAATGGTAAACTATGTAATGGTCTTGTGGTAAAATATTCTAACGGTTAATGGTTTTAAAATGTTTAGAATCCTTAATGTGTTATTTTATTAAGTTTGCATTTACTTTGTTTTGAACTTGTTATTTTGAGTAGAAAGTGAAGTAATCTTCTATGACTAAATTAGGAATTAAGTCCTACATATATTTTGCATAACACTTCTTAAGTTTTCAAATTAAGATTGATGATTAAAACATAACGAAATTTTCAAGCAATAGAATCGGTTGGTATTTATGAAGTTGTTTCCTTGCAAGTGTCAAATGATTAGTTTCTAATCTAGGCATCCATTAGCAAAAAATTATTTTCATAGGATAAGCATGATAAATAGGATGCATGAATAAGAAAAGTGATTCTAGAGGTAGATTTGTTAGAGGTAGAACCACTCCAACAATTTGTCCACCAATCACCCCAAATAGTTCAACATGTGGTGCAGTAAGATCTACATCATCATCCACTTCGCACATCCCCACATTTGTAAGTAGAAGAAAGGCATCTTAAGGAAACTTCACAATCTAGAGGAGAAGCTAAAGAGTAGGAAGAGTCTTCAACACAAGAAGTTGTCTTTCATTCACATCCAATAGGAGAGGCATCCAGTGGACATCAATCAGAAGTACCAATTGAAGAAACTATAATAGGATAAATTTTACTTGAAGAACAACCAATCCAAGAGAAATTGATCAAACAAAGTTCCATTGATGAACCAACATACTCTCGTACATCATAAGAATCAATGGTTGATAATAGGAAAGAAGGCACAAGAGAAACAAGAGTTGGAACCAGACCAAGAAGAGGAGGAAATGGACAAACAAGACTAGTACATCATGAAAATGAGGAAGACGAAGAACTTGGCTTTCATATTCTAGATTCAACAAATAATGTCAATATGAAAAATATATCACCATTCATACTACTAAATTTTCACAGTTTGAGAAGAAAAAATCTTAAAACTTTTATTTATGAGTTTGAGGTATTGTGTCAAAGTTATGATTATTCACTTTGTTGGATTTTGTAACTATGGTCGGTATTCATAATGTATATTTTCATAATTTATATATTTATTTGTTTATCATGTTCTTCATTCTCATTATTTTATCAAAAGAAAAAATGTAAGGCATGTTCTTCATGGTCACCTTTGCAAAAGAATAATTTTGAATTTTGTCTTAGTGCCACAAGTTGTCCAAGTCATCCCTCTACTCTTCATGTCAACCCAACTATTCAAGGCACCCATTTGGCCTATGGATCTCTATATATTTGAGTCACTCCTCCTCCTCTCCACCATCATTCGATCTAAGCATCAAGGGATATCTTCTAGCCACATGAATCAAATCAAGGAGCAGAATGAAGAAGATTAAGGGAGAAATTAAATGACAAGTTTAATCTTTGTGAAGTCGAACTCTATGTAATTATTGTCTAAGGAGCATGACCAAATATTTTTTGTGGACCAGGTCAAATTATTCTATGAAAAGGAGCCTAGAATATGTGGTACATCTTTGAGGAAACAGGATGATATTTTGTGGTTTACATTTGTGGAAAGAGTTTGAAGCTCTATTGCATTCATTTTGTGGAAAGAACCAAATTCTCTTTGTGATCAAATCAGAATTCTTATGGAAGATAGACCTTTGTTGCAAGCATAATAAGGAGGGTCAACTTGGACTCTTGGTGGTCAACCATGCTGGTTAGATTTTCGATAGTATTGACTTTGATGTCTCTCTTGTTGAATTGATTCTATAAGGAAATAATTTTTAGTTTCCCCCCCATGTCGGTTTTATTAGTGTAAATTCGTGTGTTATTGTGTAGTTATCTCTTTATGATCCTGTTGACGGTGTTGGAACTCCTAACATGTTAGGGGATATCCCTGGTAAAAAGTCCCAATTAGACCTCAGACCATTTGGTGTAGAAGTCCTAGCAGTGGATCGTACGGTAGTGCCTTGACCGTGATTTCGTACAGAGGCAAGTAAGATAACTCTGTTGGTAGTAAGGGTGTGATAGCTGCAATAAGACAAGGAAGGTGCATGATTGGTTCTAACACATGGAGAGTTGGGTGAGTGCGCCCCTTGGAAACCTGTGGTAGCACACGGATTAGAAGGGAAGACACGAGCAAAGATGCATTACAAACTAGAAAGCAAGTTAGCTAAAAATCCAAAGTGATGGTTAAACTTGTTAGCCTCCTATACCAATAGGTTTCATCTTTCATGATTGTCTTGATTGAACTATGGAATATGTTCAAACCTTCTTTCTTGAGCAAAGGTGTTCCATATTCTTGAAAAACCAAAAAATCAAAAAAGTTAAAAAATGTAAAGAGGGTATACCCTAAAAGAAAAATCAAAGGATAAGAAAAATAAAGTGGTCAAAAAGAAATGAAAGAAATGAACCCCAAGCAAAAATAGACCAAGGAAAGTGTGCAAATTCAAATGCCACTACTACTTAATTTTTGTAATAAAACAATTGTGTGCAGCTTGTCCAACCTTTGCCACAATTCATGAATAAGTCAAACTGTTTAAACTTGGCTTACTTATATTTCAATTTCATGTTATAGATTAGAGAATAAATATCTGACCAAACAGTTTAATCTTGGCAGATAAGTTGATAGTTAGAGTTAATAAAAGGTGCTCAATAGTTTAATCTGAGCCCTTGGATGTAATAAGGGTAGAATTAGATGGATTTTCCTTGTAAAAAGAAAAAATGTTGATGAGGGTTTGCAAGTCTAAATGCACCCTAATAAAGAAGAGAAAATGGTAGTATTAAGTAGACAGGGTAGGTAGATAATGCTGCAAAGTGTTATCTGATGCATGATGCTGCTACATGTTTTTGATCCTTTACTTTCATCACAAGTACTAAAGCAGGAAATACACTGGAAAATCACCACAAGCAAAGTCAAACTCATTAACCTCCTTCATCACTTTCCCCTCAAAAGTTTCACCAATTTCCCGCAAAGTACTAAGGTATTTGGAGATCAAAGGGGCTCAAGGCATTTCCTTGACCTCTGGAGGGACCGAACCCTTGGCCTAATGATAAAAAAGACCTAAGTACTTAAGATAATCCATCATTATAATCTTCCATCTTTAACTTTGTCCTAAGTAAAATCCTATTTTACTTAGGAAATTCATGCAAAATCCCATAAAAGTCCCTCAAAATAACTTGCTATTCTAAGTTTAAGTGTTGAAGATAAAATATTGCAATTTACTTCAGAAGTTATCACTTTCTTAGATGTGCAAAAATATTTTGAGTTTCCTTGTCCTTTGCCATATTTACATTTAACTCTATTATACTAAATCCCTAATAAAATACCTTATCCTAAGTATATAACTCCCTTTTATAAATATCCCAAA
>APFE031159933.1:115781-131003 GCA_000404065.3 Pinus taeda
AAACTTATGAAGTTCCATTTAAACCTATATGTAATAAGTTGCATCAATCCTTCCAAGTTTTTCATGATCCCATAACTCATGAGTTTGATAATGAATGCAATCATAATGTTTCTCCATCAACAGACTATGAGAGTCAAAATCAAGATGATAATGGTTTCACCAGCCAGACATTTCAATCAATAGAAATATCATCACAAAGTGCAGTTGAAAACATGCAGGGTGATAAAGATAAAAGTGATATTTCAATTTCATGGCATGCAGGACATACACAACGGATGTACAATTGTTTGAATCAGTTCAAGAATAGTGTATATATGTTACAAGATGCTTTTGTACAATTTCTAGATCCAACAAAGGAGATCAGGAATTTCCTTATCTTCTCAAAGGTTAAAAAAGCTATATTTGATTGCAAGATCTCAATTTTAAACACCAACAAGCACGAGAAACAAAGGTCACCAATGTATATGATGCTTGAGTGGTTGCATTGGTTGTTTCATTTTACCTAACCAGCAGTCAGAAAGTTGATTAGAGTAAGTAGGTAGGATTTAAGTTTGATTTAAATCAGATTTTAGTAGATTATGAAATAAATTTTAGTATATTATGAAATAAATCCTTAAATATTTGAATCCAATCAAAAGGCCCTAAGATCTTGATGAGTTACTAATTTGGTTTGAAGGTTGCAACACCTTTTAGTTTCAGGTCAGATCTCAAGTTGTGCAGGAAAAGGTTAAAAATATTTTTGATAAAAATACCAAGACTATAGATTCCTGCCTAAGTTACAAGGTGCTCAAGTGGGATTCAAGAAGGAAGAATAAAGGTTTGGTGTTGATTGGATGGTAAACTTGTTGGAGTTGAAGCCTGAACAGAAAGCCCTAAGCTTCACAAGTGTCACTATCATATGTAAAATAAAGCTACCAGAAGAAGGAAGATTTCATACTTCCAGTTTGAAGACATTTTCAGGCATCTAACCTGCTGTTCTTGACTTTCCACAAGGAAAAGCCATACCCAAGTGGAGCCACTGTTAGCCTCCTATACCAATAGGTTTCATCATTCATGATTGTCTTGATCGAACTATGGAATATGTTCAAACCTTCTTTCTTGAGCAAAGGTGTTCCATATTCTTGAAAAACCAAAAAATCAAAAAAGTAAAAAAATGTAAAGAGGGTATACCCTAAAAGAAAAATCAAAGGGTAAGAAAAATAAAGTGGTCAAAAAGAAATGAAAGAAATGAACCCCAAGCAAAAATAGACCAAGGAAAGTGTGCAAATTCAAATGCCACTACTACTTCATTTTTGTAATAAAACAATTGTGTGCAGCTTGTCCAACCTTTACCACAATTCATGAATAAGTCAAACTATTTAAACTTGGCTTACTCATATTTCAATTTCATGTTATAGATTAGAGAATAAATATCTGACCAAACAGTTTAATCTTGGCAGATAAGTAGATAGTTAGAGTTAATAAAAGGTGCTCAACAGCTTAATCTGAGCCCTTGGATGTAATAAGGGTAGAATTAGATAGATTTTCCTTGTAAAAAGAAAAAATGTTGATGAGGGTTTGCAAGTCTAAATGCACCCTAGTAAAGAAGAGAAAATGGTAGTATTAAGTAGACAGGGTAGGTAGATGGTGCTGCAAAGTGTTATCTGATGAATGATGCTGCTACATGTTTTTGATCCTTTACTTTCATCACAAGTACTAAAGCTGGAAATACACTGGAAAATCACCACAAGAAAAGTCAAACTCATTAACCTCCCTCATCACTTTCCCCTCAAAAGTTTTACAAATTTCCCGCAAAGTACTAAGGTATTTGGAGATCAAAGGGGCTCAAGGCATTTCCTTGACCTCTGGAGGGACCGGACCCTCGGCCTAATGATCAAAAAGACCTAAGTACTTAAGATAATCCATCATTATAATCTTCCATCTTTAACTTTGTCCTCAGTAAAATCCTATTTTACTTAGGAAACTCATGCAAAATTCCATAAAAATCCCTCAAGATAACTTGCTATTCTAAGTTTAAGTGTTGAAGATAAAATATTGCAATTTACTTTAGAAGTTATCACTTTCTTAGATGTGCAAAAATATTTTGAGTTTCCTTGTCCTTTGCCATATTTTACATTTAACTCTATTATACTAAATCCCTAATAAAATACCTTATCCTAAGTATATAACTCCCTTTTTATAAATATCCCAAGACCCTTATATTATATAGTTTAACCAAAGTAATTATTTTCCCAAAAATTCATTAAAAACCCCGCTTTATAAGCCCTTTCGTTAACATATCATTATATTATAATCCCGCCCTTATGGTAATTAAATAATATTTGTTTGTTACCATATAAATAAAAAATATATATACAAAAACTTTAAACATGCCATATGTATGTTTAAATACAAAAATATGAATAAAACTTCCGAAAAGTTTCGTGCCACCGTGGTTTGTCCACCTGGCAATCCACTTAACCAAACCCCGCCGCAACCCATTTCTTTACGCATAAGGGATTAATTAGTCATAAGGACTAATTAATAACCTTTTCCGCCTATTAGATATCGCCCGGGGTGATTAGATTAAACCTTAAACTGTTTTAAAGCCCGACGAGCCCACATCTGAAACCTCCATTTTGAATCCACAAGAACCAAAATGGAGGTGTCGGCAGCTCTGAATATTACTCCACTGAATGCTCCTCACCGTGAATTGGAATATTTAACTTTATAGATGAAGATTTCTAAATTAAAGACCTGCATTTTGATGAAAGTCCCCTATTGAGCTATTATCGCTGCAGAGATGAATACTCAAAGGGGCACGATCTTATAGGGTTGTGGGAATCCAATCTCCCAAGGTATCTCATTCCTTCAGTCATTTATTTCCTAGAAATCATCCATTACTGCCATTCTAACTATGATCTGAATCAAAGAGCTGTAATATCCCCTGACCAGAGTGTTCTTTCCCCATTACTCCCCAAGCTATCAATGTGATGCTCCATTTTGAACCTGGTCAAAACCTCACTCCCTTGTCCATTGGGGAATTGCTTGAAAAATCTACTCGGTTGCCCCCTGAAGAGGTAATCAGAAAATCACATCCTTGGATAAAAAGTCTTAATACTAGTCATAAGATTTGTTTACTCCAAGATTGTTATCAAATCTATTCAAACAGAGGTTAGAAATCATAACAGCTAAAGAGTATCAGTGGTTAAAGAGTATCAGTGGTTAAAGTGTATCAGGTAAAAGTCAGTGAAAGTTAAAACGAAGTTATAGAGCAGTCAAAGGTAAATAGTAAAAGTGAATACAGAAGGCAGTAAAATGGTAAAAAGAGATGATAATACTTTCACCAATATTGAGGTTTGTCTAAAGTGAAAGTAAAACATTCAAAAGAGCAAGAACGTAAAAAGATGAAAAAACATAACAAGAAGGAACATTTTTGCAGAAATTGCATATTTTAGTCATAGTTTTGCAGAAAATATTGTGATCCATCCAAGATGAATTTTACAAAAATGAAGGAGTTTTATGTTCTTAAGAGGGCCATCTACAAAAACCTCTCTCACTTTTCTAACAGCCATTATGGTTTTGGAAATATTAAACAATATGGGAAAGCACTTTTTGCAGAAAATTTCAGTTTAAGTCATAATTTTGCAGAGAGTATTATGGCCAATAAACAATACTTCATACAAAACTGAAGGAGGTTTTTGTTCCTAAGATACCCATCTACAAAAACCTATCTCATTTGTTTCACAGTGATTTTATAATGAGAGATACATGCGCATTTTTACAGGTCATTTTTCAGACTCTGTAAAACTCTGTTTTACACATTGTTTTACAAAGACTATTATGCATAGCTGGAGAAGAATTTTGGGAAAATGAAAGAGGTTTATCTCACCAACATATTGATATACAATAATGTCTTTCACTTTTTACATATCTATTACGGATTGAGAAATACAAAAATATCATTGGACCCCAAGTTTGTAGAATTGTTGGAGCAGATTGCACAAAGAAAGGAAACAGTTAGTGACTTGGATGCCTCATCATCAACTAAGAGTTGGATCAAATTCGAATTCTTCTCTTTTTCATCACCTATCCATACAAAATAGTGCCAAATAGATGCATTAGTTTGAGTGTCCTTTAATTAAGTTCTATTTATGTAAATAGTTGGAGAGATTTGTGAACCTATTTTGATATTTGTTTTCAAGATATTTTAGTTTAGAATTGGTATAAATACTCCACTCTTGGAAGCATTGAGGGTGGATTCCATTACTTGGCTGTAACATTGAAACTTCAGAATAAAAGCGCTTGGAGAAATTTTTCGTGGTTTGGTTGGATGAGGATTTAAAGCACAGGACTTGTTGCAGGATTCATGTGTTGGAAAACAGTTCAATAAGTGTTTCTACCCTTTCTCTGAAATTTTATATCAGTCTATAATATCATCATATCCATTCCTGAATAATTTGCATAAGAGATTGAAATAGAATTTTCTTGATTGTACTCTATTTCCAAATGTTATTATTTTTTATGTTTTCCTCTAAATTAGTTATAAGCATGAATTCTTAAATGATCTTGCTTAACTAATTTAAACACTGTTGGTTACTATAACAAAGGATTCTTCATTGCTCTCTATTTGTAGTCATTTCATTTCTTTCCTTTGGACATGGTGAAAGACTCTTAGTTGCCTTTCATCCCTTCAAAATCATCCCATCCACTTTAAATTTTAAGGAATGTTCTCTGTCTAGCTATCTTGCCCTGTAATACCATCTTGTGCTTAGAATAGAAATCCAGTAAAGCCATCCTTTGACTCCATAGCCCACTGGAATGAAAGCTCTCAATCTTGCCCTTAGTTTGTGGATTCCACCATTTTCCCAAAACAAACTCTTGAATCTATAACTAGCCTAAAACCTTCCAAGAACAAAGATAAATCATAAAGAGAGAGCCCTCTCTGGATGCATAGTGGCTAGATTCTGCATCTAAAAGGTTGGTTTGTGGTTACCTCGGGTATACTTTCCTCTTACACAACTTCTAGGAAAACCTGAGTGATAACAAAACTAATCAACACATTTCAGTAAGATTCATGCATACTTACACAAAATAGTCCATACATGCATGCATAAGAAAAGAGATACATATACCATTTAGAGTAAACAAGATAGCTGGACTACAATATGACATATGCAGGAAACGTGATGGCTCTTGTTATATTAAGAAGTGTAAGTTCCAGTCATACAATACATTCATGTCCAACCACTAGTTCCAACAGTGGAATGTTACAGCCACGACTGTCTACTCCTCCAAAGAGATGTACTAGCTCTGCATAGTGGAGAAGCCAAGGCTTGTTACAATACTGTCCAAGCTCTCTCTAAGATATTCTTATCAAAAGCTTGGTTGACCAAAAGCCTATACAATGAGTTATGAGGTACTATTTATAGCAAAGGGTGGGGTGACCCTTGACATTCCCCTTTGTGACAGTTCATCTACCCTCATGACTCTTCATCTACTCTATGATTGTTACATCCAACAATCGGCCCTCGAAATTCTACTTGACGAGACGTTACATTACAATGCACATGTGCCCATGTGAGACAAAATGGCTTGAGAAAGCTATGCAAGACATCACTGACACTCCATCCGTTGTGATGAGACCAACTCTTTGACATGCTTTTGATGGTGAAGGTGGTGAGTTGATGCCAAGCTTGGTCGTCCATGATGGTATGCAGGCACTCCCTGGTGACATCTTGCTGAAGCAAACTCTTGCCTCTGTTGCATCCGGGTGCATTGGTATGGCTCCTCCATCCAACTCGTCTGCTAGCATGTGCATGGTCTTCTAGGGTGTAGACAAACCGACAACACACTAATGCATAGTGTCTGTGTTGATCTTCCAGTGTGTGATGGTGGTCATGCGCATTAACTGTCAACTACATGTTTAGCTCCAATTGGACTTTCTTCTTGTCTTTGCCTCAGTGAGTGTGCCAAATGGGTTAGATTGCATGCACGTGCACAATGATATGCATGTTGTTGAATTCCCTTGCATGCAATCAACAACACCACTCACCACGTCTGCTCCATGCTAGCTGCTAGGATGAATCTATAACTTGTACAGGTGCAGTTTCATTTGTCTGTGCATGTTCCACCCCCTGCTTTACCTGTTCCTGCTGCAACTCATTCTCTTGTCTATGCAGCTCTTGTTCTTCCTTGAGTCACTGCTTGAGCACATGCAAATATTTTTCTCTTTCATTCTCTGCCTTCATGTGATCTTCATGTCGTGTCATCACCTCAGAGTCTGAGTCTCCAAAATTACTTTTACCACAAGTGGATCTGCTTGAGCTTACAACTTTGTTCTGCCTCTATGTTGTCAACAACCTTCCTCTTGCATTCGTTACATATGGTATGTTGCCTTAAGATGCTATTCATGGTGTTTATTTCTATGATGTTGCTACCATGGTATCTTGATGTCCTTGTCTATGGACAACTTGATGTCTTTGTGGGTAGGCAAGTTCATAGACACTTGATTGACTGCATCCCCAAGTGTGCTCTGAATGGTGTCTTCGACTCTGCTCTCCTAGAAACCATTGTACGTATGCTAAGGAGAGGAAGATGAACACCTGTGATACCTGGAGACATGGAAACACTCATGGCAAGCAATATGTCAGTTGAAATCGAAAATGAACTTGAGAACTGACTTGCAACATACCTGTGTGATTGATCATGAAGGTTGGGCAATTTCCACCGGTAGGTCAGGAGACTGAATTCCAAGGCTGCGCAAGGCATAGTCCAGGCTGTCAGGAGGCTGACTAACAGCTGGAACTGCACAATGCATAGCCCAGCCTGGCTGCAAACTGCTGGAATTGCACAATGCAAAATCTTAGCTAGCAATGCTTGCAGGCTCAGTAACTGCATTACACAATTTTATGGGCCAACAGTCACTGTCCCTCAGAATTACGCAATGCAAGATTGGAGGATAGTCACTAGGTATAAATCTGCATTTCCTAAGAGGAAGAGAGAGCCTTCTCTTTCAAGATTGTGCAATGTTGTCTTGGTGAGGTAGAGTCCAGGCCAAGGCTGCCCAGACCCGCTGACGGCCAACTGAAAGCAAATGTGAATGTGAATGCATGGTGATATTGAGTGTAAGCATAAGTGAATGATTGTGCATGCAAATGGTGAATGACATATTCAAAAAATGGGACAACATGCATGTGGGTGAGGCGAGTCACTGAATCGGTGATCGTTCGTGAAAAACAGTTTCACGCATGCGACAGTAGCGAGATGTTAAAGAAAAATGAAATGGTGATGGTACAAGCTAGTATGTATCAAAAATACAGCAAGTGCTCACTGAAATCAAGCAGACAACATTCATACGAAGCGAAGCACAAAAAGGGCCAGAAATGTAACACAAGGCATGGAAGACGAGCTTACCCCAAAACAGTTGAGCTGAATGTGCCGACGACTCCTAGATGCGATGTCAGATGCTAGGGGTGCAAGGTTGATGTGAGAAATGAGATCTGCAACATCCGGTTCATGAGTTTTTATAAAACCATAGATGTGACGCGCATGCCACAAATCTAGGAAGAGCGACACTTGGTGGGAGGTTTCCAAAATGTTTCTTGCATGCAACCTCCAACTGCTAAAATTATATCCCTGAATCAAGGGATTCCTTTACATGTTGCCTTGGGAGAATCAACCCATGCATGCAAATCGGTTTTGCTGGGTTTGGGAGGGAACCGATCAACTCAACTGCACATGCAAGAGGTTGCTCAATTTCTAGGAGGAAATGCACATTTCTGGAAGGGAACTGGGTGGGCTGCCCAGGAGATTTGCACAATTTCTGGGTAGAGAAGCTGGCTGCTGCCTAGGAGATTTGCACAATTTCTGGGTAGAGCAGTTGGCTACTGCCCAGGATTGTGCAATTGTTGGGTTGAGAAGCCCTGCTGGGAAGAATTACGCAATTTTTTGGATGAAGCCTAACTCGCATAATTGCGCAATTTCTGGAGGGAAGGCTGGTTTCCCTCTAAAATTGGGAAATTTATTGAAGGAGTTGCTGAGCCTGCAGTTGGATCGAGTCTGAAGAAATAGCCTGTGAGGGGAATGCACCAAACTCTGATAGACAGGCTTCCTTTCTGCAAGAAAATCACTGAAGCTTGTGTACTTGACGAAGCAAGAGATGCTGCTATGAAAGGTTGGTAGGGAGGTTCAAAAACGAAGCTAAATAAAAAATTTGGAGGGTGGTTGCAACTGCTACAACACTTGGTGACACACTGGTAGAACTCCAGCTCTCTAAATGAACCTTGTTCGTGAAAAACAAGTCTAACACCTCTGGAATTATTGTTCAGTCCTTAGTTCATCTTGGTTTCACACTAGCTTGATTGTAAGATGTAACATTTGTGAAAATATTGGTTGATTGGCACACATTCCAAGCCAAGGAAACACAGTTGTTTCAATTGGGGTTGAGGGGTATATTAGTGCACAAGCAAGATAGTTGTCAGAGTCTTAGTTTCATCTCTAGTGTTGCTCCGCTGCCAGCAGGTCTGGACAGTAGCGTTGCAGATTCACATAAGAACATAAGCATGGGTCTGCTACCAACAAGCATGGTTAGTACCCGGGCGGAGTTACTTGCATCACCTCTCTGTGCAAGAAGCCTTTCTCTTCTTTCGCCTTATTCATTTTTCATTTTTTTTTCAAACTTTTTTCATTTTTTCATCTTCGTAACTATGCATAACACTTATTCATTTCAGAGGCAGAAGAGGGATCCCAACTTATTGAGAGCAGAAGAGGTTGTTCCTTTAGAGAAGTAGTTTATGTATACCTTTGATGTGCTTGTTAAAGTTTTTCCCCTCACCTTACTCTACTTGACTGAGATGACAAGGGTTAACCCAACAACAATTGACTAGTGTAGGTAATACTAGTTAGCACACAAGCATTGTGTTTTCACCAAGGTTCACCCCAGACAGTTCATATTTTCCTTCGATGTATCATGGACTAAAGACAACAAGTTCTTCATACAAAGGCAGGATGACAGATAACCAAGTCGTGATAGTTGTACAAGGCCTCTTGTACTTTACCCAACTTTCTTCAAGAGTCATATATGGTTTCATGCGAAACTAACCTACGAACAAAACAAGTGAACAAGCAACAAAGCAAAGCAAAAGAAGAAGCAAAAGCAAAAGCAAAGTGAGTAAGTGAACAAGCAAGTAGACAAACAAACAAACAAAACAAGTAAGAAAACAAGCATGCAAAAAAACCAACTAAAAGCAAACATTACTCCTACTCCTAAGCTAATTGTGCATGGGCCTGATCACATGAAGTGATATTTCCAATGTAGCCATCGGCACATTGGTTGATCCATGTTGGTGAAGTCTTGGTCCGTAAGCAACCCAGTTGTGCAGAACAACAAGCAAAAATATATAACAATGAAGACAAACACACTTCATGTTTAAAAGTGTCCACGGGACATGAGTGAGTGTAAGTGCATGATGATCAGTCCGTGGACTTATCGTGGTGTTGTGTGACACTGTGTGCAACTTTGAAGCATATGCACACTCTTGACTATGACATGCAAGCAAATGAAAGAAGCAAAGACAACTAGCATCGTGCACGCGTGCTTGCAATGTAAGATTCCTCTAATTGATGAGCGATAGGATCGTGGAGTACGAGTGGAGGAAGCATGATCTATGTATGAGATTGGTCTTCAATGCATACAGATGAGTGATGAGGAGCCTTGGGTGATTGAACAATTTCTTGATTGGAAGTGAAACTAACCCCAAGAAAGCGAGGGCTTGACATAACCATCAGCTCAGGCTGAAGTTCCTCGATAGTCTTGGGTGTTTCGACTTCATCGTTAGATAAATCATCATAAACCGGTGGCTTCGAAAAATTGAATGTTATAGAATCATGATTGTGATCAAATATGGAAGTAAATGGATCACAACAACGACAATAAAAAAAATTAGTGTTTTCATTGGCATCCTCCTGATTTGATGAATCAAACAAAGGGGTAGATGAGAAGCAAACAAATTCATCCTCTTTGTTTCAAGAAAAGGCAGATGAAAAATCAAGTGGATTTTCAATTAATAACTTATCCTCTCCATTGTTAGATGATAGACTAACATCTGGTGTGTTCTACGAGTGATCAATAATGGATTCATCTGTAGATGAAGATACACATTCGAAATCATGGATGACAGGTTCGCCAAAGATGCCAAGGAAGAACAGAGGAGGCTCGGATGAAGGGAGTCATCCTTTGCCGAACGTTGATGCTCAAGCTCCTAGTCATACTCTTCATGAATGATAGTGCATGTTGGTTGTGCAACACCAACCCCGTCGATGGCTTGATCCTCATTCACCACAAGTGTAGAGTCTGGAATGGAAGAACATAAGATAGTATCATCCAGAGGATTAGCCAAGTATGATGACAGAGGTTGTGGAACAAAATGCATGTGAAAACTTGATGGACTCACAACCAAATCTGCGTGAAAATTAAGCGAAGTGATATTGGAAAGATGTGACAACTAATCTGATGTGTGAGCATGATCTCCCACATCACTCTACAGTGGTGGAGTTGTTTGATGAGGGGATGGCAAACAGTCACTTGTGACAGTGACCATCTCCATCTAAGATTACGCAGCTCCATCACTGAAGAATGCTGAGCGGGGCTTGATTTCAAACTTCTTCTTGGGATGAGAAGATTTCTTAAGGCAGTACTCGAATCAATCCCAAAGATAGAAAAATTTCATCTGGTTCTTCGGAGCTTGAAATTGAAAATCATGGAAGTGCTACCAAAAATCCATAGGTGATTCATGGAGAGCCTTCCGTTGTTGTAGTCTTTTTTGGTCAAGGTATTCTGGATGAAAATGATAGAAAGTGTCTTCAATGAGATCACATAAGTGCTCAAGTGAGTGCACGTTGTTAGCTAGTAGGCTGCACAACCATCAATGTGGAGATTTACGAAGTGTGTATGCAAGCAGCAAACTACCCTGTTCGTCGGAACATCCATCTTCCTCATGAAGCATGGAAAGAAAGTCATGTAAGAACTCAAGCTAGGCCTCTTTGCCTTCACCATCATATGTGTAAGTGGAAAAGTGATCTAAAAACTCCCTCGTGATGGTGACATCTTTGGGATTCGAAAAACATCACGAAGGGAGAAGAGTGCAAGAATCCATGATAGATATGAAAAGGTTCAAAACAGGATAAGAGGACACAACTTTTCATTTGACCCTCCTAGCGCCAGAATGTTGACGATGCTAGATCTGCCAACATGTTAGGGGATCTCCCTGGTAAGAAGTCCTAATTATACCTCAGACTGTTTGGTGTAGGAGTCCTAGCAGTGGGTCGTATGGTAATGCCTTGACCGCGATTTCGCACAGAGGCAAGTAAGATAAATCTGTTGGTAGCAAGTGTGTGATAGTTGTAATAAGACAAGGAAGGTGCATGAACGGTTCTAACACATGGAGAGTTGGGTGAGTATGCCACTTGGAAACCTGTGGTAGCATGCGGCCTGGAAGGGAACACACGAGTGAAGATGCATCACAAACTGGAAATCAAGTTAGCTAACAATCCAAAGTGATGGTTAAACTAATCAACACATTTTAGTAAGATTCATACATACTTATACAGAATAGTCCATACATGCATGTGTAAGAAAACATATACATATACCATTTAGTGTAAACAAGATAGCTTGAATACAATATGACATATTCCTGAAACGTGTTGGCTCTTGTTAGATTAAGAAGTGTAAGTTCCAGTCATACAATACATCCATGTCCAACCACTAGTTCCGACAACGAATGTTACAACCACAACCACCTACTCCTCCAAAGAGATGTACTAGCTCTGTGCAGTGGAGAAGCCAAGGCTCATTATAATACTATACAAGCTCTCTCTAATATAGTTTTATCAGAAGATTAGTTGACCAAAATCCTATACAATGAGTTAAGAGGTACTATTTATAGAAAAGGGTGGGGTGACCCTTGAAATTCCCCTTTGTGACGATTCATCTACCCTCATGACTCTTCATCTACTCTATGAATGTTACATCCAACTATCGACACTTGAACTTCCACTTGACAAGATGTTACATTACAATGCACATATGCCCATGTGATACAAAATGGCTTGAGCAAGCTATGAAATACATCACTAACACTTGGTCCATTGTGGTGAGACCAAAGCTTTGACATGCTTGTGATGGTGAAGGTGGTGAGATGATTCCAAGCTTGGTCGTCCATGATGGTGTGCAGGTGCTCCCTGGTGACATCTTGTTGAAGTGAACTCTTGCCTCCGTTGCATCCAGGTGCATTGGTATGGCTCCTCCATCCAACTCGTCTGCTAGCATGCACATGGTATTCTAGGGTGTGGACGAATCGACAACACACTAATGCATAGTGTCCATGTTGATCTTCCAGTGTGTGTTGGTGGTCATGTGCATCAACTATCAACTACATGTTTAGCTCCAGTTGGACTTGCTTCTTGTATTTGCCTCTATGAGTGTGCCAAATGGGTTAGATCGCATGCATGTGCACAATGACATGCATGTTGAATTCCCTTGCATGTGATCAACAACACCAATCACCATGTCTGCTCCGTAGCAGCTGCTCAGATGAATCTATAACTTGTACGAGTGCAGTTTCATCTCTTTGTGCATGTTACACCCCCTATTGTACCTATTCCTGTTGCAACTCATTCTCTTGTCTATGCAGCTCTTGTTCTTCCTTGATTTGTTGCTTGAGCACATGCAACTCCTTTTCTGTCCATTCATTACCTTCGCATAATCTTCATGTCGCGTCATCTCCTCATAGCCTAAGTCTCCAAAGTTTATTTTACCACAAGTGGATCTACTTGAGCTTGCAACTTTGTTCCACCTCTGTGTTGTCAACAACCTTCCTCTTGCATTCATTACATCTAGTATGCTGCCTTCAGCTGCTATTCATGGTGTTGCTTGTAGTGATGTTGTTGCTGTAGTATCTTGATGTCCTTGTCTATGAACAACTTGATGTATTTGTGGGTAGGAAAGTTCATAAACACTTGATTGATTGCATCCCAAAGTGTGCTCTAAACGATGTCTTCAACTCTACTCTCTTGGAAACCATTGTACCTGTGCTACTAAGAGGCAGATGAACACCTATGATACCTGGAGACATGGAAACACTCATGGCAAACAATGTGCCAGTTGAAAGACAAAATGAAAGTAAGAACTGAATTGAAACATACCTGTGTGACTGATCATGAAGGTTGCGCAATTTTTGTTGGGAGGTCAAGAGACTGACTGCCAAGACTGGAAAGGTATAGTATGGGCTGTCAGGAAGCTGACTAACTACTAGAACTTTTCAATGCACAGTCCATACTGGTTATTGACTATTGGCATTATGATGCATGTGTTGTACTTGATTGCAACCAACTCGTAGAAGATCAACTCACTTATATATATCTAGATGAATCTACGGAAGAGATATCAGATGTGACAAAATGCATGGGATGCCGAACAAATCAAAGGAATGAGATGATAGTTCTCAGTATGACAAGTTAACTTTGCCATCAAGTCCAAAGGGGGAGATTGTTGGCATTATGATACATATGTTGTACTTGATGGAAACTCACTAATCTCAGATGATAAATTATAGTGCAGAGAAAAGTTCATGCACTTTCATGAAGAGAAACGTTCCTTTCATGCAGAGAAAAGTTCACGCACTTTCATGCAGAGAAAAGTTCCTTTCATACAGTGAAAAGTTCACACACTTTCATGCAAAGAAAATTTCATGAACTTTCATGAAGAGAAAAGTTCCTTTCATGCAGAGAAAAGTTCACACACTTTCATCCAGAGAAAAGTTCCTTTCATGCAGAGAAAAGTTCACGCACTTTCATGCAGAGAAAAAGTTCACGCACTTTCATGCAGACAAAAGCACACACACATGGGAAATCTTATGGTTGGTTCATGGTATTAGTCCGACAGCTTTTGATCCTATGGTTTTGGTCCGTGGTATTGCATCCAAAAGAGTTGAACCCAAGTATTGGGTCCGTGGTATTGTTTTGTTATGGTTTTGGACCATGGTATTGAGTAAAGCCTAAGACTATAAAAGGAGAAGAAGATCATTAGGCAAATGCATGGAAAAAGACTTGAATATCTGATGTAGTATGAGATCCGGTATGCAGGATATGGGTTATGATGCATTGCTTGATCTGAGCTAAGGAGGGATGTCACCGGTTGATGGAGAACAAGCTCTAAGGATAGATCGGGATCAAATGGTTTGAAATGAATCATATTTATATGTTTTGATCATGGATAGACTAGATCTGAATTATTGATGCATGTTTTATTGTACGCATGTTATGATCTGGGTATGAGTGATGTCTGAAAGAGCCGCAAAGTCATGATTGAATATGTATAGATTTGTACGCGGGTTGGCTTTCGCGAAAGCGCGTATATACGTGGGTTTGATTCATCATAGTAGCGTATACATAATGAAGTATGATGTTTGAAGTTTCAATTGGGTTTGATTGTTATTGCAGAGTTCTGTAGTCTACTCCGTGTTCTGGTGACTGTGTTGTTGATAGGGTTTTAGTGTTTCAGTGATTCAGAAATTAATGATGCTAGTATTGATTGTTTTGTGCTTCAATGATATTGATGGATCTAGTATGAAAATTGAATGAAACGTGGCCTTCAGATTATAGTGTTGTGCTTCAAGAGTATCCAGTCTGAAAATGTATGAAACGTGGTACCTGGTGGAAGAAAGAGAAGGTTGTTGCCTTCTGTAGGTCGTCACCTATGTACTAGTACATTAGCTAGTACAAGAGCTAAGGGGGTTGTAGCTCCCTTCTAGGAGAGTCTGGAGAACGAGAGAAGGTTGTAGCCTTTTGCAGGTAGAAGCTTGCGTACTGGTATAAGAATGTACCGGTACAAAACTATTGTAAAAGAAGTTTCTTATTAAAAGAAGATAGAGACGACTTGCAACAGGTGGTTTTCACCCACATTATGTTTCCACCTTATATCATGGTGTTCATGTGTGCTTTTTGTGTGTGATGATCTGTTCTGTTTTACTGCACCTGCTTACTATACATATGGTTAAAAAAGTTCTGATGCACTAACTAAAGATCAACATTTAATGGATTAATTGAATCATAAGTATTCTGGATATACACTAGTTTCATTAGACACAATTGCGTTGAAGTAGCAGATATGTATCTAAGTATGGAAATGAAAAAGTTTTATTGATTTGATAATACTGATTCACCCCCCCCCCCCCCCCCCCC